>JAHZMV010006668.1:0-10870 GCA_027743765.1 Coecobrya sp. COE2
CAATTTCAAAAACCGTCAACATTCACACCATATTCCGGGTTTCCCAGTATTCCCATGTTGTGTAAACTGTAACCTCCAAATAAAACCGGTCGGTCAGGTACCAATGTTTTCTCCAACACAAATAAAATTGGGAAATCACATGATAATACAAAACCTCAAGTCAAGACATGCGAAGTCGGTGTACATAACCCCAAAATCAAATGAAAACTTCATATCCATAATATTTAACTGGAATTTGAAATTGGTCGACAGCAGAAAATTTATGGACTTCCCACTTCAAGATCTTATCGCGCGGCTTGTTGAGTCAAAACAATTGGAGAAGCTCCGCCCGTTTTTCAACAACATGAGTGAGGAATTTTTGACCCAACCATTTTATTTCCCACACACCTGGTTCAAAAACTTATCGCAATTGAAAAGTGCGATGCTACCTGAAAAGGATGATTTCGTGGATCTGCTGTATGACAAGGATATTGGAGAAAGAGAGTACATGCATTCAACTGAACTTTATAAAAAACTCCGATGTACTATGTTTTATGATTACTGCATGTGGTATATCAAAAGTAGAGTATTTCAATTGGCTGCAGTTTTTGAAGAATTTTCAGAGTGGTGCTTTAACACCTACGAACTTTCTCCAATGCTAGACGTTTCACTGGCCAGTTACGCGTACTCGCTTGTTACATATCACGCTAGAACGGATTTTGAGATTCCTTCACATCCAAAGATTATTAACATAATTCTAAATAATATTCGAGGAGGAGTCTCGCATTTGTCAAAAAGAGTAGTAACAGCAAAGTCAGAAAGGCTTGGAAATATCGGAGTTAAAGATGAAGAACGAACGGAGATATTAATCGCAGATTTAAATTCAATTTACCAATTTTGCTTATCTCAGAGTATGCCTTATGGTGACTACAGACTCCTAACAAACGAAGAAATTGAAAAGATTGATGTCATGACATTAAATGGCGATGGAGGAAAAGGTTGGATAATTAGTGTGTCGTTAGAATATCCGAATGCCATTAAGGAATACACAAAAGACTATCCATTTTGTGCAACACGAGAAGAAAGTAGTACTGATTTTGTTAAGGGAGAGAGAAAGCAAAGTAGCACTAATTGTATTCCCACACAAAGGAACAACGCTGGAGAAAATTCACTTTTGTTAACGCAGCTACCCAAGGAAAACGTAGCCATATATTACAAACTTCTTCAGTGGTTTGTCCGAAATGGATTAAAAATTATTAAAATCCATGATGTTATACAATTTACAGAGCGGCCTTATTTTCAGGGCTTCATGCAAATGAACTCTGATATTCGTCGGAACGCAAAGGACAAGTTTCACGAACAGATTTCAAAGGATATTGGCAATATGATATTTGGGAAATGCCTATCTGTATATAACAATTTAAATGTCAAATGTTGTACTACAAAAAATGAGGCGGTAAAGTTGTTTGCTCGCCACAATTTTGAGGATGTGTCTATAATTTCACCAGACGTAACTCTTTTCTATATGAAGAAAAATAATATAAAACTAGATAAAAATATACTTATATCTTTTGTCGTGCTTGATTTGAGTAAGTTAAAAGTTTATGAGATCATTTACGATTACCTTAAAGCGAAATTTGGGAGCAGAATAACAATTTGCGCTTCCGAAACTGACAATTTAGTGGCTGAACTTAAAGATCCGGATAACACCTACATTCAGGACTTGAGGGATCTCAGCGACATATTTGATTTTTCGACGCTTCCGTTAATCCATCCTTTGTATTGTGAAAGCAAGAGAAAGCAACCCGGTTTGTTGAAAATAGAATATCCATATCCTCTACAGTTTGTCGGTGTAAAGAGCAAACTATACTCAATACTTAACAAATGTCAGAATTGCTTGAAAGAAGAAATTCAAGATAGTTTGGAATGTAGTAAATGCAGAGGAAATGTAATTAGTATATCCAAAGGAGGACCACGGCGCACACCAACTCCACATTCTATATACCTACAAGCAGCATTAGGCGCACCTGAAACTGATACCGACATGAAAGCGTTAGAATTTCTCACAACAGAAAGCCGAAACCAACAAGTGTCAATTAAAGTCTTAAAAAAACAGCTTTTTAACAATAAAGATGACCGACGTATCTGGGAAAGTTATAATTGTAGTGTGCCTTATGGTTACCATTCATCATAATAACGCAGTAAAAATAATGATTTCATCATGTATGTATTAGTGAGTAAGAATATGTTATTTTCGAAATCTTCTTGGATTAATTTGGAGATAATACACTGATTTGAATGCAAATGTTATAAATGTAGAAACTTCAAAAATAATAAGCAATGGAAAGGTATTTGTATATTACAATAAATCATTTTAATAAGTATTTAAGGTTCATATACTTTCACATGGCGAAAACAACTTTTTGTATACGTGTGGTTATCTGAATGAGTGTCGTTATCATATAGGTATGTAGAATGTAGGATAATGAAGGACGCAAAGGAAACAATTTGTAAATAGATTATAGTGTAAATTTTAATAATTTGAACGCTTCAAATATGTATAAATATATTATGAAATTGTATATAGTTAACCCCAAAACCGTATTTCATATAATATTATTAAAATATGTACATATGATTGTGTATTAGACAAAATTATGGCTGTCATATTGTAGTAGATTGAGAAAATACTATTAAAACGTAAATCATTATAGTTCCTGTAAGATTACAAACCGTCGGGTGCATAATCTTAACACGACTATAAAGCTCATGTTTGTATGTAAGACATGTACGATTACAGTAGCAAAATATGTATTTATAATAGTGTATTATTTTTTTAAAAATTAATTATCTTAACTCGTTTCACTTGATACAATAATCTAAAACGTTCTGCACTGTGTGCGCCACCTACATATATATAACACAGTATTTGTTTGTGTAAATTTAAGTAATAATACGTAAGCCAGCTTCATAATATTAATGGTCTATGCAGATTAATGTTAACCAACACAAACATAAATTAAAGCGTTGAAATTATAAGTTTGTTAGTATATGTTATATTAACCGTTCCAAACATCTTCAAGAGTAAAATAATGAAACAACCACACACAACCACCACCGCATTCTAACAACCAAAGGATTCCTTTGTACAAAGCTGCGACCTTTGTGGGATTAAAATAGCAAAATTATCATTCATAATATTGCTGGATTGCGAAAATCCATTATAGTAAACTAAGGTATTCAATATGCTTTTAAATATAAGAGATTTACTTAAAATTAATAATAATATGAAACAACATTATGCTGTCACCCGTTAAATTATTAATTGTAAAATAAGACAGTGTTCAACATGTGTATTTCGTAATATAGAATGGTAAAACTAATGATGATCAGGACAGGTTTAATACCTAGGTAGGAGGGTCGAATGCTACTGTAATGTCTTGTGTTTGAGTAAATTGTAAAGATATGCAGAAGCTAAATTAACATGGTTGAAATCGAACCTACAATGCTTTTGCTTCAGATTACAATTTAATCACACACGTCACATCACAGCTACAACGCCCGGCATTCCTGACGAGGCTGTGGGCAAAAGCCGAAACCCTATTTTTTATTGTTGTAAGTTTTTTTAAAATGTGTACTCATCTATCAAAGTAGTAAACTGTTCTTCACTTTTCTTTGTCCACCTTCTCCACAAACGCCACAAATATGTCATCGTCTATCTAAAAAATGACATGAGCATTTATTATAGCAAATAAAGAAATATTGCAAAAAATTTACCTCTGCTTTTCGCTGCTGCAACTCTTCGTACGAAAAGTCAATTTGTCCATTTCCGTCTATAATGCATTGTAGAAGTTCCTCGTACTTGTATGTATTACGGGTCTTCCAGTCTGAATGGCGTTTCATAAAGTTACTGAGGCTTGCATTCCCACCGACAAGATAGCAAACCTTTTCCGTGTATAAATATGACTGTGCAATCGTAGTATTTAAGTCCACGTTGCAATGCCCTTTGGCAATTTGTTCGCAGACAAATAGAGTGTAAAGTGCACAAGAATTTGCAACTCTGTAAAACCAGTTTTCATACTAGTTATAAATTGAATATATATTAAGATCAGCATAATATCTCATGATAATGATTACTTACCCATGAGAGTAGCTCGTGGTTGGGAAGCTGAAGCCAATGTTGCCCATCTTCAAGCAGAATTTTCGAAGTACATTTCTAACTGCGATAGTTTTGATTATTGCGTAAAATTCAGGAACCCAATCCGAGTTGCATCCGCAAAAGTTGTTTACATCGAAAAATTGCCATATCATTTCATTTATGACAAGAGCTCCAATATGTCCTGGCTTTCCTGTTACATAGGGAATATTAGAGGGAATTTGGTAATCACCGTGGAGTTTGTTTCTCTCGAGCCATAGATCATCAACAAAGTCCCTGCTGATGATAATTATTATAGTTTTCTTTTCGTTCCACATTTTCAAAATGTCCTCCCATTGCTTGGAGTTCAAGTACACGGGGTTAATAGCTCTCTGCTTTCTGGTTGCATTTCCAAGATATTCCTTCTGTTTTGGAATAATTCCTTTGTTGTCCACATCATTCCCGCTTAATAGTTGGTTTATCCCAGCCTTGCACACGAATGTGTTATTCATTAGCAGACCAACACCGTAAATGCATTCCTTGAAGCCAACCTAATTCACCAATTAAAAATGATACAGCTTGTATAATATTGCACATACGTAAACTGTTTGTAATGTTGTAGTCAATATACCTTTTCAAGGTACAAATTTATTTGCTCATCACACATGCCTTGGAACTGGAGCTGTGGCTGCTACAAAAAAATATGATATGCACGTGTTATACGATATTGCGTATGGCCATACATTTTTATTTACAAACCTACATACCTTAGAGACTTCTACTTCATAATGATAGGGATGTGGCCATCGGCTTAAAGTTTTAATTGCCGAATTATTAGCACGCAAGTTCACAGGAATAGCGTTGTTCTTTCGTTTTGCAATAAATTATGAAAATAGTTATATTATACCTTGTTAACTTAAAAATATTACTTGATTCCTTATCCATACGTACCTTATTCATGTTGACACTCACGTCAGTCCACTTACACAACAGCTTATTCAAATCAATTTTCGTTTGTGGCTTTCTGCAAACTCTCATGCTTGGTGGATTAGCGCATTTCTATATGAAACAATATTATTATTAATAACCGAACATTGATAACCTAGATCATTACGGAAAAGACAATACCTTATCCTTGGGATCTCTTGTTGCAACACATGATTTAATAGCACACCTTTGTTGATTTACAGCTTGCGGGTATCTGTGAAACGGCTAAATTTATAACTAGTAAACTTTTACTCGGTGTAATATGTAGAATAAGGTATGATAAATTATACTAATAAAATTATATTAAACTATATTACTACACTCACTGCTTGTCTTCGCGCGGTTTGTTTCGTTCTTGCCATTATGCAAAAAATACAAAATAGGTAAAGAAAAAAGGTAAAAAATATAAATAGAGCACACGACACTTAGCACTTGTTATAATAAATAACGACGACTTTGAATGTGGACGGTCGTATTTATACGTGAAGGTTGATAATAAGTCGAAGCAAAAGATATATACTCCCATAATCATCAGAAACTCATTATTCTGGTTACCATTAAAGTGATACAAAAATTGTCCGTTATTTGACCCGTCATTTTCATTGACTTTTTTATTATGTTACATGTAAAAACGAAACTATAGGAAATATTTGATATTTAGAACAATGTTTTGTTCACCTGGTTTGAAACTAAAACCGTTATGTAGATCAAAAATGAATGGAGTCGAATGGAGTTTTCATTTTAGTAAAGAATAAAATTTGCATTTGACGAACTTGCCTTACCAGCAATAAAAAATTGTTGCTTTGCATAAACATGACTTGACTAAACTTGACTATGTAATTAAGAAGATTAATTTTGAATGAAATTGCCACCGGGCAATTAAAAGAACAAAACAAGAGAAAAGGATGCAAGTTTGTATATGTATTTGGTAGCAAGTGTTATTAAATACCCGACCGCGTTTGTGTGATGGATTGTTGAAAATGTTTCGTTTTTTTGCATAAATTATGCCTACTCGTTTGGATGAGAAAACAACATATGTTACATGAACCGACGTTTCTGTATTCAGGTAACACAAGTATGTTGCTTAAATTGTGAGTAGTTAAAATATCATAGATGAGCCATCAGTTGTAATCAGGTACTAACTGGATACAGTCAACGTATATACTGTCATAAAAACGCCATACGAGAAAAATATTTGATAAATTCATTTGCCAAGAAATGGTATGAATTTTATTATTATTTCAGCAAACTATATTAGTGTTTTTTGTTACAATAATTGAATTGAATTGAATTTTGTACTTCCAGTCTTCTCGTGACAGAAATATAAAGGATTTTGTATCTGGCCTTTATTCCGACAAGACAGCCAACTTCCTGAATCATGTTCCTGTTGCTGATGGAATATCAAAATTTACTAACTACATTAGGACAAAAGAGAGTAGCAATGCACAGGGTATAGTGTGAACTTAAAGTTGTACATATTTTATACAAATTTTTAAAGTGCGGGAGATATATTTTTTTTTATTTGAAAGTGTTTGTTGCCGATGACGAAAAGTCTGTTAGTCCTCGGAACCACTATGTCGTAATTGTGAGGGGCAGAACTGGACGACAAGATGCATTTAACGATGAAGCAAGTTCAGGAAATGATGTACCTGGTGTAAGTACTCCTTCTACAGATGGCACTCGTTAATATCATTCCTTGAGTAATTGTAAAATTAAACCAATCCAAATACTTTATAGCAAAATTGAAAATAACATATGATAAGGAATTAGACCATAATATTGTTTATTCCTATATATTTTATTTTGTGTAACAGTATTCAAACAATTTTTTTTAAATGAAATGAATTTTTTTGTGATATAAAAATGGGCCTTACAATTGCACTGTGCTGTTTATGAAACACATGTAAGTATATATTGAGCATTTTGCATTTTTATTAGCATATATGATATGTATTCATATTTTTCTATATACCTACTAAACCTAATAGTCACATATAATCTAATTTGATGGATAAAACATATTTCTATAATAATGCTTATGAACTGGTTCTAAAAAAATATTTTGACTGTTGTATAGTACTGATGCAAAGTATAATACTTGTATAATTACGTTTAAAAAAACAAATGTTAGATGTACGGAATAAAGTCTTTATAAGGTAGATAAGATGAGTAGAAGCTCAAGCATTAATTTTTTTCAGTGAAATTGGTTACAGATTTAAGCAAGCACTTTTATTGTTGACTTCATTGTAATTGGTATCAAATAGATAAATTGGATTTAATATTAATTACTACTTATGACAAAATTAAGTAATATATTTATGCTAAACAAATACTCACAAGATTTATTTCTTCATTTCGGCACGAAAGAACGTATTCTCAGCATTTTGCGTAAAATATGTGGAATATTTTACGATCGTATTTAAGATTGTTTACAATTACACGATATCATTATACTATATTTGTTGCTATCACATTTCTTTGTCCATAGAATTCATAAATGTTTATTGTTATTTTTGAACTGTCAGTATATTTGTTATTTGAACAAATCTATTTGCCTATCTGCTGCACTGACATTAAGAATGCGGTAATCGATTTTTGGTCACATGAAACAAGGCAGTAAAAAATAAATGTAAGGTAGTAATGTATTGAGTAAGGAAAGGCAAATGCAAAGATGACTGGCGATACATAAAATTCTACAGAAGAACATCAGATAAGCAATAAACGGGATGGGATGTATACCTACATAAAACAAACTATTCAGTATTTCTTTCCGCTCATTGTATAACATGCATTTGCTTGTAAAGTTACATCGCATAGAAATAAGATTTAAATATCCAGAAAGTTATAAGCCATACAATATTAATGATAGACATCAAATGTTTCTCACATTATAACTTACTTATTTCCCTAGATACGCTTTTTAAAACTGTAACATGGAGCAAGAATTGATAGAGAAGGGAGAATATCAAATATCAGTACGACGTATGCATTTTCATTAAATGATTCTGTCTTGAATAAGAATAGAAAAATATTTAGATCATCAGTTGCTGAAAAACATGCTGATGATGTTTAAAAAAATTAGACATTAGAACAGTTCAAAGCCGCTCGTAAGAGGTTAGCATGTAACCTTGTACATCCTGATCAGCGAATAATTCTTACATATGCAAAATTAGAGGAATTTTCACGTGTCAGCTTAATTGTTAAAACGTAAAAACATTATACAGGCACCATCCATAACTTATGCTTTGTTATTTGGACTGACAAAATATATTAAACAAGTGCACGAGACTTTCATTCATTTTTCTTCAAGCAGTCGTTACTTATTTTCACTCATCTGTCTGAATAATCTATTTTATTTTGTGAAATCGAAAATTTATTTTTTTACAGCTAAATTATGTTTGGTTTATGCATATTGTTTTTTTGTATAAGCACAATCTTGAGTTGTGATGTAAATTTTTCTTGTGATAAATGCACGGAACTTGATTGTAGCTACGTGGTCACAAAGGGTTATGATAGTTTTTGTGTAAAAGATATCGACACAATCAGGAATATTAAGATAGTGATTGAGGATTTCTTCGGTTGTCATGTCGCTGAGAAACTCATGTCAAGTAAGTTTATAAAATTTGTAAAATAATTATCAAGCAATGATGTAAGCAAGCTTGTAAGCAGTAATGATCCAATTTTCTAAAAAAAACTATAAGGAAAGCATAGGGTGGAGAAGATGGACAACAATTTTGGTGTTCCCACCATTCTAGCTGGCAATGTAAACCCCCAAGTTGATGAAAGTATCACATTTTTTGCACCTGTTTCCACGTTGCGAACAAAGTTACATCTTGGAACTACTCGGCCCTTTCTACCAAATACTAATACGTCTATTTTTCCTACAACGATCCCACCAAATATATCAGACCGAAAGGCTTCTGTATATCCAAAAACCACCTCATCATACGGCTCAGTTAGAGTAGCCGCTATTATTCCTACAATCATCCAACCAATTTTACCACCCATTAAACCAACTATTATTCCCGTAACAATACCATCCATTTTACCAACTGTAGAAGCGGGTATCCTCACAACAGCCATACCACCGTATTTACCAAAAATTAAATCGGCTTATATTCCAGTAACAATGCCACCCAATCTACCAAATGTAAAAGCGGGTATCCTCACAGCAACCATACCACCGCATTTACCAACTATTAAATCAGCTATTAATCCAGTAACAATGCCACCCATTTTACCAACTATTAAAGAAGCTACTAATCTTACAAACACGCAACCCAAGTTTCCAAGTATGGAAAGAATTACCACTCCCCCAACCTCCGTGCTAATGAGAAACGCATCCACCATCCCACCGACCAAAGCAAAACCACGATCAATCAAAGGAATCCAGACTTACGTTGGTGTAATACCTGTTGGCAACATTAATTCAACGAATGAGGAAAGTCAAATCCCAAGCAATTCTACAGTTTTGGTCATTTCCGGTCGAAAGGCTGTTCAGAAATCAGATAGCACACTTTCAGATTCTGTCGAATTATTTTCTTTATTGCCGAGAAGATATCAATGCGTTAATGTAAGTTTCCAACGAATTTATATTTTCCTCAAGACATTACATTATTTGAAATATATCACCCGTTATTATTTTTTACAGGGAAAACGAAATGAAACATTATTGTTGAGTTACGCAAGTAGTTTATGCTCTATAGCTAGGCTTAGTGAACGACATGGAATCTCATCATTTGCTGCCACCGATCAGGCTTGGTTTCTGCTCAATCCCGCAAGGAGAGCCAATGGCACATGTACATCCATTCAGAAATACAGACAACTTTGTCGAACTCATGGCAAACGGAAATTACGTCATAGTAAGACCGGACTCACACGGGGGCGTCGATCACCGCTTTTTGAACGCATTGACAGTTTATGGCGTTGTGACAATAAAGTACAACTAGATTTTATACCTAATTAACAGTTAATTTTGACTGCTTCCGTTTACAGAAGAAGGAAGGATTGCTAAATCGTTTGGCCCGAGTTATATGTTACTCTGGTGACATATTTCTGGAATTGAAGGAAACTACTCGGCTTCATAATTATGACCTCGCCTTTGGTTTAATGACGCCTTCATTTCGGCATTCGTTCAAGTGCTCTAACTTATATTATAGGAAGAGGAGATGCTATAATTAAGGTAGCATTATTGCAAATCCAGCATAATTGCATTTATTCCTAGAATTACAATGATATTTTATGTAAATATTGTCATTGATAAAATTATACTTGTAATCTGTAAAAAATGGTAAACATCAAATAATCTAAATTAATTCTCTGCCTTTTACCTACATTTCATTCTAGACATTTGAAAATGACTGTCAAGTTCAACGAAGTCTACCAATGTCCTGTTAGATTTAAGGTTGCATTCTTGAATAAAGAATAAAACAGCTTATATAATTATTTATTATAATAATAATTATAATAATAAATCTTAATTATTATTATTACAAATCATATCACAGAACAAACCAAGCCATAAATTATCATCATTCTTTAATATATTATGCGCAACCATGCATGAAAATTTGAATTTGCACATTTGCGAGGCATTATGGTAAGAGTGCACTGGAAAAAAAGCTCACCCCATAATGATAACACCAACAAGCATAAAGGATCTCTCAAATACATATTATGGTACTTTCTCTCGCTACCACAACCTTATCGCATGACACAATCTCCCCCATCTCTCATTTCGGAAATAGGCATTTCTCGGGTTTGCATTTC
>JAHZMV010006670.1:0-14641 GCA_027743765.1 Coecobrya sp. COE2
CAACATACCTAAAACACGGAGAGAATACAGCAGTCACGTCAACTGAATTCATGTCATCGCTAAAAAGTTAAACATGCATAATAGCAGTTACGTCAAGTAGCGTAACTACCCGAACCTCGGTTCGGAACACAGGTCGGAGAAAAACTGTATGCCTACTTGTCGTTGGTCGTGTCATACCCTGCTGCACTGCATTTTGTTGGGATGACGTCACGTCCCCGTCCTCCAAATCTTCAGTATGTATTTCGCTCTTGTTGTAGGAGCAAGGCAGATTTATGTAATATGCTTGTTGTATTTCCTAAAAAGTAGTCAAATGATATATAGTTCATCCATCCCTGACGATGATGGACTAAAAAATATTATTTCTCTCTGTGTGCTAACTTTTACACGTTTGCCTACTCCAACCAGAAGGATTTTTTCCGTTTTTCCTGTCTTTTCTCTGCTCAGAGTTTAGTTCGCAGCAAATGCGTATAAAAGAAGAAGGTACGCTCTCCAGCTAATTTTTTTTATTCTACTCGGTTAAATAGTTGGTGTGAGTGCGTGGGAGAAAGATATTATTTACTAAATTTAGATTATAATTGATACATATAATAAAATACTGCGCAGAAATGTGTGCCCTTACAACAACAGCATCACATTAATATAATCATTATAAATCTGCGACCACATAGACACAAATTAGACAATAAGCCACACCGATATTTTTAGTGGTGGAGAGAAAAGCTTGGAAAAAAGTGATTCTTCTGTCATTAAAATACTGTTATAAGAGCAGAAAGTTGTTTATCTTGAGAACAAAACAAATCACTTGAACCACTTAATATACTGTATTTAAAAGGTGAAAAAAGAGAAAGAAGGCCACCCGAAAAAAGAGGTGTGCATTGTGCGCTTTTTGCCTGTTGTGCTTTCATCTCATACATGTGGAGATCTCGGATGGAGAGACTAAGGTAAAAATATTTGTAATATTTATTTTTCGCAATTAAAACACGACCGAGTGAATTAAATTGGGATATACAAAGAATTGGTAATTGAAAGGTAAAATGGTAAAAATGCAGTCATGGTATAATATGTGTATTAAAACGAGAATTCGAACGATTTGATCTTCAGCAGCACCACAGCGGTCATAATTTTTATGTACATATATCACCACCCACTGGAGTTTTTGTCAATCAACCTAAATAATCCTTAAATGTTTGCTAGTAGTACTTGCTTATATCCTGATTGAATGCTGAGAAGTATATTTTCATCAAATAATTAAAAATGGTTTCCGGAACTTAATGTTAAACTTAAAATGTTTTATAAGCATGTTACAAGCACAAAGTATGGAATAATTATGGCAACGCAAAATTATCTAGGTTTCATTATGCTATGAATAGTGGCACATGCAATTCCAATGGTGTATCTGTGATTCCAGGTGCCACTTACGGTGTAAAAATTAATTATAATTGAGAAAAGCATCTTCATAAAAAAGTATTCCGCATCCGCATATTTATGCGTTAAATGTCTTCCGGTGATACATATGCATAACATTTTTCTTCTCTCTTCTTTTACACGGTATAAGAATAAATTCATACATACATAATATGTTGTATATAGAGTAGAGAAATAAATTATGTACTACACTTTTTCCGTCAATTTAACAAAGAGTGTCACTGAAATTCTTTATGGAGCTTGCCGTCAACAAATTTGTTGTAAAATCACAACCGAAACCTTTGACATTACTGGCAGCAATTCAAAAAATAATAGCTGATTTACTACCAATTAGTGCATGTCTCCAATAGAGTATTGATAAGTTATTCTCTGTTGGACCCGTTACATGCATACGGTGAACGGTTGTAAAATAAAACTGCATGTGTTGTTGTTGTTGTGCAGAGGCTAGTAAAAGGAAATAGGATAATTATATTACATCAGACCCACTATTAAAGTTAATGACAAGAAAAGAAATGCCGAGGAACAGAGGTTCCATTGGTCCAACTGAATCTAGCATACGAAAGCATATCAATAGCAAATACGTACATAGCTTGTTCTAAAAATTCCCGATCATTTCTGGATAGCGATATCTACACAGGATGTAAATAAGGAGACAAGATGTTGTTATCAGCATAAACTGCGCAATCTTAAATCTACAAAATTACAAGTAACCAGAGAATGGTTTGGTCATTTTTATTTGTTTACATAGTTGATAGACATGGATATAAATATTTTAGTTGGATGGATATATATGGATGGAATAAATGTATGTTACATGCCCAAGGAACATTTCCCCTTAAAGCTTTTTTTTTAAATTCACTTTGAATGCTGCTCATGACAGACCTTGGAAATATTAATGTTCCATCCCTGATTTTTTTTATTTCCTTCTAATATCATATTACTCTGTCAACTGTCACTTCCAAACTAAGGAAGATGGCGTCATACTCTTTCGCATTTTGTAGATTAATGATTGGGCTATCTACTCATACCATCATGTTAGTAACTTACTATATTGATACAGATATTCAAAACTGGTCTGTTATTATTGCATACATACATACACATCATACCAGGTATCTGGCTTGGGTTTAGTCAAGGAATGTTTCCGGTGTTCGGTTATCTTTCAGCTTTAAATACATACATCTTTAATAAATTGAAATGTTACCACAAGTGCAGTTGGATACACGCAAATAGTAGTGGCTACTGTCTACTTTCTTCGAGTCGTACGTATAAATAGAAATGCTTGACAGAACTTTATATTGTCAAGAATTCATTAACAATGGACTTTAAATAACTCGTGCATCTTATATATTCTGCACTGAAATCTGATGCATGTCATAAGTCATAATAGTAATAATGTGTGATCTATTACATGACACTTTATGCCATTGTAGATGTTCTACTTTCAACTTTACTTCAACTATTAAATTATGTAACCTTCTGTCTCAAGGACCATTTTATTAAAATCTTACCTTTTAGCATAGTAACTATTAATAGCAATTATCGAGTTCTTTTTTGAACAAAGGCAGAGCTGCTGTAAACTTATATAGTTTCATCGACCAACGTCATGATACCCATTCACATTCCTTTCTCTACCAGTGATAGGATGTAGAACATAATTATCTTTTATTATTTATCACAATGGTGCTGGAATCGTAAAAGCATTGACTTGTTACGTCAAGTCATATATACATATATGTATTTTTGCATATCGTCTTACTGTTGTCCACCTACTTTATCCCTAGTAAGCTCTCAACTGGAAATTGCAACTGTCCCAATCGGGCCATGACCATATATTTCGCTGTCTTCTGACGAAAATATACGTATTTGTTCTTAGGATCAATGTAATGCATTACAAGAAGGACAACCAAGAACTATAGAACGCTTCCTTGTATTAGCATAAAATTTTATTAGTAAATCCCCTGCTGTAGTAGAACTCATAAATACGAAATATACATGAAAGCATGGAATACCCCATCACCACGTTCTCTTTCCTGTGCTCTTGCCGAGAGAAACTAACGAACGTTTTTATGATTACCTTTTACTATTGAATAAGCCGTTACATTTTGCTATACGGTTGTTAATGCGCTGGTGAAAGATGGAGGTAGTTAAAGTATAAAAATCCGAAATTTATTACAAATTACGAAAGCTAGCATCATCTCTGCCTATAAAAATGTAGATTATAAAGCTAAATAGATAAAAATTGAATAGACTCCATGAATTTACCGTTAATAATGTACATGCAATTTCGTCATTTAGAAGATCTTGTACCCAAGAGCCGATAATGATATTTTTACAACAACTGGCCAATATTACCGGTTCTTACCGCCTTTCCTGAGGAAACGTGTGATCTGCGAGATAATTTTGCATGTTTGATAATTCGTTTCGACTTTTGAGAGATATGATTTATGCTGTAACATGTACCCATGAATATTCTCTTTGTTCCGTCCCCAGAATAGCCGGCCGATTATTTCTGGCTTGATGTTGATAACTCAAGGAACAGATTATGAACGCATGCTTAATTTAGCCAAGATTGTGATCTGAAAATATTAGGGCATTTACCTAGAAATAAAGGTAGATAACTAAAAGTCAATCCTTTATGTTTCTGAAACAACAACCATTGCGTTATCAACCGTTAAACTAGTATGCCAAAATTCCCAAACAACTTTCTAACGATATTTGTATTACATTATTACGACTTATTTTATACAATAGATACGACAAGGAGAGATAACTGCAAGTCATGACTCATGACACACACACAGATTCATAATTACACAGTTAGTACTATTTTCAATTGACAGTTTGATAAATAAACGTCACATTAAAAGCCTATTAAATATGCCCTCTAACTGCAGTTCTAGAAACCATGAAAAGCAAGTAAACAATTAGATGCATTAGTACATAAAGATTAGTTTATGTTTGGCAACTGTGAGTGAGCTTTAGTAACAAAGTGAAATTTAAAAAATATGCATAGGTATTAGTCTACAGAATTCATTGACTTCACCTACTTATACCATTAAATGATGACATATTAGTAACTATTTGATTTGCTGTCCATCCATATAGGTATAATGAATATGGCAGCCAATAAAATGTGCCCTCGTGTTATAACACAAATACATAAATGTATTTTAACAATCAGTCTTCCCGATCAGGGTAACTCACATTGTCAGTGATATGTAGTTTGTACTGAACAGTACACATATCTTTTAACATGTTTAGTAGTTTTATAATTCATAGTTACAACTTTGCAAATTGTAATATTTCGTAAATTCCATAATTTTGTTAGTGTGCAATTAAAGATATATTTATAATTTTAATATCATTGTATTCTTATTAATATAATATTACGGTACTAGTAGTAGTACTAGTAGCCTTCACCTCCCTATATCATCAAAATGATGACATGTAACTATTTTATTTGCCGTCCATATTTATACAATTAAGATGACAGCCAATCAACAGTCGCCTCGTGTTATAACAAATAAAGACAATGGTAATAAGAAAAACGACGGGTTTAAAGGAACCTATTTTAAAATGGGAATTGCGTATCGAACCGTAGAAAATGCCAGAATATTTTCGTACGAGAGCATAAAACCTATAAAAATAACTACCTACATGGTACAACACATTATATTAATAGTCTAGTGACATGGCACCACTTGATTAAGCCAATCACAGTGATTGTCACTGCCACGTGAATAGTTCGCATTCACCAATTCAAGACAGAAAGTTTTCATTGTACAAAAGTATGTAGGTTACCAAAAATGACGATTAACAGGAATTAAAAATAATGGCGAAATATGGCTTCCTAATATGGTATAAAGAATGATTTTACTTGCAATCTTATGTATAATTACATTATTCTCTCATATCGAGTATAAAGTTCACTTATTGTTAATAAGAAAAAATTATATTTCATTTTCCCATGAACCATTAAAAAATCTAAACTACGTGTCAATCATTGCCTTCATGAAAAAGCTTCTGCGTATTAATAGTGATGACGTAAACCAAGCCAAATAAAAGTACACGAAAGGAAGCCATTTTTAGTTTTGTCTCATTGTCTCAACCTGAACTCTGATCTTGGCGTGCCCAGATAGGACAGATTTTTTCCAGACTCAAGATCCCAATCGTCAGATTTATCTGGTTTTTCAGTTAAGTGTTTTTGTTATTATTATTATTTTCAAGCTAACATCCACAAACCGCCACATTTACATTGTTAGATTTGCCGCTTTTTATACGTCTAAAACAACATTCGATACGAAAAAAATAATTTTTAATCTCCTCTGGCACCACAAAAAAAAGAGACGCCGGTGATCAACTTTTAGTGAAGCCATTAAAAAAGGTTGGCACCACTAATCATAAAATTCTTCTCTCTCTCTCTCTCTCTCCCCACCAATCTCTTCTCCTTTATTTTGCATACAAAATTGCATTCCCACGGTTTTTCGCGAGCATCTTTTTCCAGCGGATTAGTAAATTCCAAGTTAGGTACAAGTCTCCGGCGCTTCTGTACGTGGATGTCGTTAAGCATTCATCATCTCATCCATGCGTCGTTGTCCTGTTATAAAAAATCTCAAAAATATTTCTTTCTTTGTACCCAAGTGTTTTGAATAAGCGTCACTGAACTTGACTTGATATGCTACTTCATCATAACAACTTATATACATACATACATTCATACCACATAATATTGCAAATCTCAACTCGTATATCCTAAACAACGGCTACTTTTATATACAAAAGTTACATCAGAAAAGTTGTGAACGTAGCGAACTTTGAATCCTTTGTTGGTTGAATGCATGCAGACGTAGAGTCTCTATTTAGCTAATCTTTTGAACTAGTAAATACGTAGGCATTAGTCATCCTCGTTATTTATTCCAAAACTGATCATCATCATCATCATATCCATTCGACATCTCTCCCAAATCATACATCTCATCCATGATAAAGTTGATAAGTTCAAAACGCATATACGCAATTTTCCATGAAAGCCAAAGCCATGACTTGACTGACGGCATGGATGTATGGAAAAAGGCATGGTTGGTGAATGGTATCGGAGATGAGATGATGATGCGTTAGTTAATACTACTGCTATTAAAGTTAACGTATTTCTTCTGTACATAGAAGAAAGTAAGCCAGTAAACACGAACCATGATAAACTTTTCTACGTGCTCTTTGCCTCCACACTACTGACTTTGACCGAAAGCAAGATAGCTGGGCAGAGTCAGTCAAAGGAAATGAGGTGGAAGTGGAACACGCTCTTATTGCTATTCTCTTTGGTTGTTGTAGTAAATGTAATCTGAGTTGTCATATACAGTCATATAGAGTGAGTGTGAAGTGTTGAGTTTGACTTGCTCCGCGTTCTCTTACTACTACACATATTATTTACCTGCTCTCGTGTTCTTTTTGATGCTCTACGTCTCTTTGCCTACACTATTTCATTCATAAGTTTTATAAGCTATCTCATTCATTTGGCGGCACACCGCTTTGCAATTTGATTCCATCGAAAAAGTACGCAAACTTGAGATCATCCTCATCATCACATTACCATTCCATTACACCGTCAAACGATACACAGGAGCAAAAGAGAGTACTAATTGCTGTAAGTCCAGTAATGTAAGGTTACAAAGGTTGATTGATAATATTATGTTGCCATTTATACCTGTTGTGTGTGTTGTTGTTGTTGTTATTCTCATATAACCACCACTACTACTAATCATAAAACCAACAAGACAATTTTCCATTGTAAAAAAATTGCGTATTGCCTATCTGTGTGTATATAATAACAACAAAATATTACTGCTAAATAGCGTTGCAATTATATAAAGTGTTTATTTTCATTTGCCGGAATTTTTCGAAAAGAAATGCTTCCATTACTACTACTACCGTAACAAATAAATCCAAGCTCTTGTTTTGTTGTAAATACTTGTCATACATTTTACATGGAAATTTTGTTTTAAAGGATCCTCTCTCTCACATCCTCACACTTGATCATCATCACCTCAGCAGCTAAACTACATAAAAATAACTTAACTGTGCTCGCTCTCTCGTCTTTTATCTCTTATTGAATGAATATTGTACGCTTTACGCCTTTAATGTGTGAGCTCCTCCTGTGCACCGTAGTATACTATATATTATGTACATAAATATTTATTACAAATATATCCACATTACTACTACTTACTTTACCACAGACAATGACATCCCATTAATAATTACATAGTATATTATAAACCAGTATACAGCAGAAATACTTCACATGAAAAAAAAGTGACATATGAGGATAAACATTTAAGAATTTGGGGTTTAGTTAGGTTTGCTGGTTTGTACATTTTTGGAGAAGGAAAAGATATATAATCGACCAGTCTCTGTCTGGTTTTAACTGCGACGAGAGAGAGCCAAGACCTGAAAAAGCTATTTTACTGGCAATGCACTCCGCAACGTCTTAAAAACAACTAAATATTCACCCGGTTAGTGTGTATATAGCTGTTGTAGTATTTTTTTAAGTAGACAAATATATACGCTTACCTTCTTCTTGTAAGCAAACACAATATTATAAATCATCATCTTCATCATCCTTTTCGGTTTTGTGGTGTTGGTGGTTTTTATTTTTCAGTGCTGCTAGTAGCAAAGCTTAGATTAAACAAAAATATTTTATCGAAAGAAAATCGCCCAAGTTTTTTCGTCATCCATCTAGCTAGAGTAGTTCTAGCATTCCTTGCATATTTTAGTTTCGAGCTGTGTGAGTGAGTGAGTGAGACTGTCTCCCCTACTCTACATAATATATCTAGTCAAATGAAAGCAAATGTGGTCAAGTCATTAATCTCGTTTGCATGAGTTGTTAAATATGCACTCATGTTAGTAAAACGTGAATGCAGGCAAAAAAAATATTGCGTATGCAACATTGACTTTGGTTTGTGCACCGTGCTCGCTGCTGCAATAAAACGTGTGTGTGTTATTATCGTCATTAGTCATTATATTATTCATTGACCAGCAGCACCTCAATATAGGGATTCACCAGGTAAAAACCGTATAATGTACTTTAATCATTGACGTGGATTTAAATATTATAAACTATAACCCTGCCTAAATCACTACTATATGTATAAAACTTTTATATAAATCATGGGATGATATCAAGCGATTGTGTGGAATTGTTGTCAGCGTAGTAGTAGTACGAAATATCAGGATTTTTTTTTAAATAGTGAAGATAAGCTCACAATCATATCATCATTATTCAGCCAAGTTAATCAGGCAATGCAATGCACTCATCTCATCCCGTCATCATAGTCGTCATTCTATAGTTGTCTGTAGTAAGTACATAATATATTGCATATTTAACTTGCACTACCACAGCCACTACTACTACAACTCTACTATCATGAATACAGTAGTGGATATTACTGAATGCAATATTAAAAGTAATCACTTTTAAGCACATGAGCTGCTGTAATGATGATGGTGCTCTGAGTACCTGTTTTATGTCCACTACTGACAACGACACTGACACCAAGTGTGTACGAAACGACCACTATATATCTTTTGGCGTTTGTTTATTTATAAGAGGAGCAAGACGAAGAAGAAGAAGAAACTGAGCGAGGAATCTTGTTCATTGCCCTTTTTCTTTTGACACAAATCTAAATAGTGATCATGATGGTAGTAGTAGTAGTAGTAGAAGTTGTAGTAGTAGAAGTGGTGGCAGTTGCTGCTCCTCGTATATTAAAATTGCATTGACTCCTATGAGTACTATGACAGTCCATTGATCGTCACGAGTCCATGCGGAAAAGATCCGTGTGAGTGTGTGCATCATTTTTTCATCTATGCGGCTTCTGTCTTGTTGACTGTGATGTGAAATGTGTCCTCTGGGAAGGATATTGGAAAATTTAACAAATTAACACTACTGGAAAATTCCATTAGATTCCGGATTTTGTTTTGTTGTAAGGTTACCTGTGTGATGTACTCGCTGACAACAATGACATGCTTTTGGAAAGCATGAAAATAATTCACTTTTCTTGGGTCCTCATACCCTTGGGTATATAGACTGGAAATTATAGTGTATATAAGTAGTATGTAGTTTACACACAGCGGTCCCTTAACGGTTTTTTTTCCTCTATAAAATAAATATAGTAAAATAAGTAATGTAGAAAAAAGGGATACACAAAGAATGATTTTTGTTTTTCATGTAGAAAATCTTATATTGACTTACATATTTGCGATTTGTTTTAGTTAGGTTGTTGTTTTCTCATGTCGTGTCATGTTACAGACAGTTGGCCAAACTGAGCGTCCAGCAGGCTTCTTTGACAAGGATTTTTTAAAGTTGTCACTTCTTCTCGCACGATTTTGGATCTTTGTGTGGTTCCATTGTACTTTTTCATCGCAAGAGTTGACATTGTAAAGTAAAGAAGTAGAAGTATGTTGAGAAACGACCAGTGCTCGTGTTTATCCTCAGAAGTGGTATTGCCTCAGTCGTTAGTGACTTCATCTTACCAGTGCTCAGTAGTAGCGTGTGCCGTTGATGCATTGGTTCGTCCCCTTATAACCGCCGTCACCACCGCGTACCTATGGTAACAACGGAGTATCCACATAAATAAATAATATATAAAAAAAATTATTTATATATATCATAATATAATATGTAGTTTTAAATGCAAAACCATTTAAATACACACAAATCATTTTTGTATATTAATGTAGTAGTTTCCAAACTTTTTTCGATTACAAAAGTTAATTGTATTGCAAATTATTATTAGTCCTCAAATCGCGCTTTTGCATGTCTCCTCAATATCCAAGTTGACTTATTTTTTTGTATATCCGTCTATATATGTATATATCCACGCTTTCTTTGGGCCTGTAATATAAAGAAAAAAACATCAGAGCTAATTGTAATTATTCTTTCCTCTATATGTTGTCTATACTAAATATACAACATTTTGACATTTACATAATCTTTTTTGTAATAATTTCACTACACTATGTACAGTTAGTGAGAGAGAAGACAGTATGAAATTAACAATTTATGTAATTAGTTTCCTTTCTTTATTTGATTACAGCATCCACACTGACTCAAGGACGGAGACTGGTTTTCAGTCGGCCGGCTAACAGTGTGTCCTTGGTAGGTTACCAACCCTTTGACCTATCCGTTTGACTTCCTTACAAAATCTTATCGCCAAATACGCAGTCAAATTCGTTTATTTAGCCAACGTCCGCAAACAAACTTTTCCTAGTTTAGTACCCTGGCAAACCGTCTCCTCAAAACTTGTACTTCTGCAGGCTCGTTCCTTTCTCGTTATTTGACATATAGCCAAGCAATACAAGTTCCAGCAGTTAGTACAAGAAGTTCTTCAAAAATGGCCACCGTTCCTGGCACAAGCACCGCCGTGGCGACGGTAATAACACTAACATAAATAAAAATAAATAAATTCAAGATGATTTTTTTTGTTGTTGTTTGAAAAATTGTAAATCATGTTATGTCATTTTTTATAACGGTTTGTATTTGTTTGGATTCCAGGCACAAACTGCGGCACCTCAACCGACCAATAACTCGATCGTAATGAATAGTAGTAGCAGTAGCACAAGTAGCCGCACCAGCAGCTCTAACGACGAACTAAATCATGTTGTTTCTGAGGAGGATGAATCGGTAGGATCACCAGCTCTAAACCTGGAGCTTTATTTCGCTGATCTCATAATGGAAAGGGCCAGAAAGATGAATTGCTTCTTTCTAAATCGTAAGTGGAACATTTAAACTATTTACAGTTTGTGACGGCATGAAATTCATTTTGGTTTACATTTTTGACACGTTTTTTTGCCTCTTTTCAGGGGAGCGACTTGATTCCTGCAAGCCGTTCATAATTGAAGATTTCCAAGTGGGATTGATCACTCCCGAGGTGCTTCAAGAACTTGAGAGATTTCCGGATGTCTTCGTGTGTGATGACACTTCAATGAAATTACATCCATCTTTGAATGATTATGCATCTCGATCTGAGGCCGTTGAACGTGTTCTCAACCAACTTCGCAGAAATGATGTTTTTGTCACACTGAGGGGCTGGAGAGATGAGGTTTGTTGACTTAAACTAAATGATTTTAAAATCCTACTTACTAAATGCTTTTAGTGCTGATATGGTCTGCTAAACCAAGTCCTTGCTAATGGGTGACATTTAATAATTCGCCGAATATAATCTAATATTTTTAATGTTCCATACAGTGTTATGAAGTTCGTGTGGATATCTCACAACGTTCTCTGATGCGCATGGAAAGAGCTGCTACCTGTAAGTTAAAATGACAATACTTCCTAATATTTTCCGGAGTTCCATACATGGTTCCAGAGTTCAACTAATCATTATTCTATAAATATCCATAGGCTTATTTGGGATTCGTCAATTTGGCGTTGACATTAATGGATATGTGCATCACCCAGAGCACGGACTGTGCCTTTGGATGCAAAGGCGATCTATTACTAAACCACGTTGGGGTGGAAAACTGGATAATGTGGTATGTCAAACGTTCAAGTAACTGTGCATAATTAAACCCTTAAACTTTCTCCAAATCAGTTCTAATGGTAGAAAAATACACATCCACAGGTCGGTGGAGGGCTGTCGGTTGGTTTCACCGTTGAAGAGACTGCTCACAAGGAAGCAATGGAGGAGGCGGGCATTCCAAAGTATATTTTAAAGAATTTGCAACCTGTGGGCACAGTGATGTAAGTGATATTTCAACGCACTTAAATAATTGGTTTTCAATACTATGATAAACAACTATATTCAATGCTTTCTTTGTTATTTGCCTGTAGGATATTTTTCGAGTCTGAGAGGGGACTGTCTCCCAATACTGAATTCGTCTACGATTTGGAAATCCCTCATGAATTTCAACCTGAAAATCAGGACGGCGAGGTGGAATCTTTCCACTTGGTTCCATTGAAGGTAAACTTTCTTTACTCCTTTTTTACAAGGGGAAATTAGTATTTTTCAGTTTGAAACATTGGAATACATTATAATTGGTATGTCTTGAAACTCTAAATTTTGCAGGATGTTTTACCAATCGTTCTCTCAGACCAGTTCAAGACTACGAGTTTACCTGTTGTGTTGGACTTTCTTGTTCGCCACGGTCATATTGATACCGAAAGCGGTACGTAAATCACAAAATTGATTAGTAGATTATTTTTAATTGGATTATTATTATTATATTTGATATTTATAACTTGTGCTTATCTATGTTTTCAGAACCTGAACTAAGACTTCTATCGCAGCTTCTGCACATTCCGCTAAATTACTTTTATAAAAGAACTGGACCTGGGTTAGAGCCACCACCTCCACTACTACCACCACCGTTGATTCCTTGCAAACCACCGACTCCACAAACTGAATAATCGCTATATTATCGAGATGTCAAGTATGCCAATACGTATCCTAAAGGTTTGTGTTATTTTTTGGCATACTTATTATTATGACTTATTGCCACAGCATTGTCAATACTTGTCGACCTATTTTTGTATTAACACTAGGATCCATTTTATTATTGTTAGAATGAATTGTGAACAATGCATGTGCTCGTCAAGTAGTTTCATTTATCATAATAATATGTGATTTCAAGTATAAAAATTTATACAAGTATATAAATTAATTGCAACCAATTAAACGTATTGTGTAGCACAAATGTGCCGTGTATCTCAATTTCGTCAGCACAAACCAATGGCATACATAATTATAACTAAAGAGTACTTGAGGTTGATATATTACATATAAATATTTTAAAATTCATAAATGTCATAGTTTTAAGCTATTTAATACTGAAAAATTAATACCGCAATTGATTTGAATGGTTGAATGCGTCCGTATATATTTAGACTTATGTAACAGCGGTACTTACAGTCAACCGTAGTTTTATTGTGAATATTTTGACTGACTGCTTTGATACAAGTACTCAAAGTATAAGGTATAGTTACTACTTAAACATAAAAGTTGTTATAAAACCATCCTAAACTTACTGATAACTGTCAAAATTTTAAACAATGGTACTATCGCTGAATGTAATCGATGATGACTTTCGGAATAAATAAAAATCGTAATTACTAACTAAAACTTTGAACGCTCTAAGCTTAAATCTGGAATCTTTTCACTATTCTACATAAATAACATGGAATTTCGAAGTACGCATAATTTCATATAATACTCTTATCTATATTTGAAAGCTTCATATCCAAATAATGAAAGGGTGGCATAACATAATTTTCGATAATTCTATTAAGAAACATGATATTTAACTCATTATCATTATCTTTAAATAGAGTCATTTAACACTAAAATCGGGAGAATTGTAATTTATTATTTTATTTATAACTCATTCTTCCTGGAATTTTATTTGCTTTCAGACATTTCCGAAAATTTCTGTCCAATTAGCTGAGTTTTGGTTTTCAGGAAGAAAACGGTAATAAAATCCACCGTAATTAATATAACTGTCACGTTTTTAAAATGTTATGAAACAGTTAATGATTAGTTTAAGTTGTTGTTGTAGTGTTGAATATTGTTAGCTTGTTAGACAAACGGCTTAATAATTTCCATAATTAGCTAAGTGATACTTATCAAGGCTAAAGCAAATATTTAATGAAGGAACGAGTGGTACAAAATAAATTAGTGATTCCACCATTGAGCACAAAATTTTCATGATCATCTCTTCTTAACTATGGCTTTATTCCAAAATCAGTTATTAAAATAGTGGAAAGGAAAACAGTTTTTATATATACATATATGCTATTATTGACATTTGAAATAATAGTAACAAATTACCGTAACCTTTATCATAAAATATGAACATGAAACAACAACTAATAACACAAACGGTACAATTAAAAATTAATCTCTCAGTTATAATTAATGAAGGCAGCTCCAGTTTGAATACAAAGAAGATACATGATTTAAGTATTTCATCTAGCATATTATTATTATGTACTATAGTTATCATGTGAGATACTTTTGAAAGAACCTGTTCATTGAACGTAATTCATAATCATAACTAATGCGTAGTACTTTGAGTTTTGAGGGTAAAACTAATACATTATGCCTACCCTTACATAACGTCATCAGGTCAATTAAATAAAATCATTATATACAAAAAAATACTGGTGTTAAAATATATTTTTTTAAATTATTGAGTGGAAGATCCTTGGTTTTTATTTTCTTTG
>JAHZMV010006671.1:0-12617 GCA_027743765.1 Coecobrya sp. COE2
CCCAAAAATAGTTGCTCAAAGTTTTAGTTGAACATGTTGAACTTTTCCATATTGATCTTGCCTATTCTTAATTTAAGTCTGCTACGGATTTAAATAGTTCTTGTCTACTGTGATATGTCATAGAATTCAAATTTTAACAACTTTTTAATTTAAAAAATTGACTTTAAATAAATAAATTCTTCAGGAAACAAAGACAAATATCGCAGAAATCATTTATAAGCGTTCAGTACTGGTAAATGCATACTTACATACCTCGGAATTTATTTCAAAAGATTTTATTTTTAGGTTGCATGAGATCAAGCAAATGTATCGCTCCTTCTATTCAACATATGCATTTCGGTTGAAAATAAATTTTTTGTCTTATTTCAGCCTTTAATCAATTGCCTTAAATTGATTTTTAAACGTTTATCTTGCAATACTGTTCAAAATATACCAGAGATTACATTGTTTCTTTTCTGTCTGCTGGTCTGCTAGCATACTCCACTACGTACATGGAAATGGTCCGTGGTTGTCATTTGGGTTTACGATTATCTACGATTATTTTTGATAGTAACCTTTCCAGAAAACTTAACCTTGCCACTTAAAATATAAAATTATAGTAGTGAAAATAATTTATAAATATGAATGAAGACCTGGTTGTGATCATTTGTGTTCAAAAGATTTTTATGCATTTAAATCATTCATTACGTACTGATGAAATAACAAATCTAATTTCATTTATAATGCGGAAACATTCATGGAATAAACAACGACGTTGAAATCTTTCAAAGCAAGTTAATCCAATGAATGATTCCTAATGCAACAAAGTTGTAAAATTTAAGTGATCACAGGAATAAGACTGAACTGATTAAGTTTTACTTCCAAGGAAACCAATAATACATAGTATTTAAATTTGATTTTAAAAGGATGAAAAGCCCTTTGTATATAAATACTGACGTCGAGTATAATAAATTCAAATAATAAGGTTTACATAGCTTCTGAGTTTTAAAGAAAATCGTAAAAGATGCATCACATTCCTTGATCCATCATGTTGGCAAACGATAAATTGATTCAAATTGAAAGATGGGATTAATTGTTTGATTTCCACATGTATCGCAAAAATATATTAAATTTTAATTCGGAAGCAGATTTTTATACGCTACAGTATTGATTATTAAACTAGTAAAAACCGTACATATATAACGTATTTTATTGCTTGATTTATTTACTTACACTTTGTAATAAATACCAAAATGTGGCTAAATGTATGAACCTTAGTATACATATCGGTTTACCTTTACTAGAAATAATTTGATAAATAATAAATAATAATAATTAAAAATTTCGTCGGAATAGTCAGTTACTTAGAATATCAATAATATTGCGAAAATCTACATAAATTGAAATTTAGTATTTTGCATAACATTTGTTTATATGTATGTAGTTAAAATTGTTACAACTTGGCTTGGATAGAGCTTAGATATTGGCTTGGATATTGGTACGCAAAACCTGTTAATTCAAATCTAGCATTTTCATAAAATTCACGTTTGATTCAGTTTATTTAAGAAACTATGTTCGAACTTGTATGTATGCGTTACCTGAAATGGTTTTGTCATAGGCAACTATCCATTTTACAATTAAAACGTTAAAGTTGATCAAATAAAATAAATAATTATTTCTCTTTGTATTAATGGATATACATACATCATATAATGCAGCTTTTAAATCCAGTTGGATGGAAATGAGCTTAACAACCTATTTAATTTCAAACAAAGAATTGTATTTTCTATCAAATTTTCTATCCCTCTTGTATATTGTAAACTATTCTCTTAAAACCCGCAAAAGAATTTACTATTAAAACCAAAACCTGTTATAACATTCTAATCACATCTTATCTTTAATTGTGTCTTGATTTATTGATAAAAAATATTACCATTATCCGTGACGGGAATGGTGTTCTAAATGTATTTTTGAGAAGCAGTTGAGAAATTTCAAAATAAATAATCGCACCATTATTTGTTCTTTTTGTTTTTTATTTGTCATCACAGAAAACAGCCACATCAAAATAAATTAGCTTATATTGTAAAGCTGACGAAATAATCTGAAATGATTGTTTACTGATATTAAGTGCAATATATAAATAAGGGTTACTAACTTTCGAAAGTAGTGTTTTATTCCTTTCTCTAGATATAATCTCAGCAACTTTTGTAATTTTATTCCTTTCCCCTTTCTTCTTCCTCAATCAAGACGTATAGGTAATTAATTTTATTGTAAAATAGTGGCGTCCTCACAATTAAATTTCATACGCACTTTATATTTTTGGTGGTCAAATCAAATTACATGAAATACATCTGCTAAAAAAGAGAATGATGCCAACTTCAATTTTTAATGAAGGTAATAACAAGCTGAAATGTTTTCTCATGGATGGAACTAAAGTTAAAATCGTTACTGCTTAACTTGAAAAAATATTTTATTTCGAGAGCATATCTAGTTTTAATTTTTGTATTGCATAACGAATACATGTGAAATTACATTTGGCAAAATTGGGAAACCTCCCGATAAATTTTTCCTGTAACCGAATTATATTTTTCAGATATGGAATGGAAAAATGAAATTGAAAAGCTCCAGGTAAGTTACTTATAAATTGGCTATTAAAAATATCACCAGCAATCCACATATCTGGATTTTTTTTATATCAAAGTGGTCAATTCTTTTTATATGCAGATGTCGAATATCGTCAACTAAAATGACCAGTATATTATTACAAATCGAGAATTGTGTATTATTGTAATTTTTTTTACTTACTGGTTGGATATAAATTGACTCAGGTTGGAGCTGTGTCATCATTACTGACGTTATCAAAGGGATTAATAATAATACTAATAGTATTATACTATATTCATTCAATCCGTTGATATTATATCGCTAATATTTTTGAGGACACCACTAACCCAAACCGTGTCTGCAATGAACCACAAACAATAATTTACTCTATCATGTGGTCACAATGATAAATGGCCAGTTCCTGTGATAGAGCTGCTTGGATTCAGAATGAAAACATAAATATGGTGGCAATTATATCAATTATAAATCAATTAAATTGAAGAATTTCATTGTAGATTCGAGACTTTTTGCGTTGTAGATTGTAGCGATAACAACAAAAGTAAGGAAAATTGATTTAGAATCTGCCATTTTTATGAAATAATGTTGTTTGGTTCTGACTTTGTATTTTCCCCCAAATTATATAAAGATGGCCGTCGGTCCTAATTTTTGCCAGTGCCAATGTCATTCATACAGCCCAATAAGGAATATTTTTTGTAAATTAATGTAAAATTCGTCGATAAAGTTTTACCTCTATATTGCATTGGAGCTGTAATTCCTAACCTACGGAAGATTTTAATTATCCAGATTTATTTTGAATGGCGTTGTATTGTAAAAGCACAATGCATGCTCTACAAAACATAGATTTAGTCTATAGTCTCACTGAACAAAATTTTAATTAGGGATATTTGACGTAAGAAGACAATATTTTTTATGCGGTGCTAGGAGAAATAATGGTCTACAAAAATGATATATAATGCTTGAAGAACAATATTTACATTCATTTTTTATATTTCAAATGCAACACTACGTTCTAAATTTATCTTTACGAGAAGAGTATTATTTTTTAATAGGACATAGGATTACCAGAACAACCTGAGCAGCTTAAAACTTACGTCGCTAGCAATTTCTAAAGTCTGACTTTAAAAGTCAAGATTTTAAATGGTAAATTCTATTTTCAAAGATTTCTAAGAAATTTGTTAAATAATCTGACATTATTCACATTCCTGTATTTCATATATTAGTTTCATGTCATTAAATTTTCTATTAATTTAAATCATTCTGAAGTTGACGTTCGCATATAATATTCTGTAGATAAAATTCGAACGCATAATTCTCTTATTGTGAAATAAATTATTATATACATAACTAATATAATAATAAAAGCTATATGCATGTTTCCCTTAAAATCGACAATTGTGAAAAAAATTGAAAGTGGGCATAGATTTTAGATGCTTATTATTAATTTATGTACATGCAATATATTATCAATATTTATGTGGTTACTTGGGTGAACACAAGATTCCATTATGCTTTATTTTACTTATCATGCACGAAAACTATACAAACGTCAAAGCTCTATTGTTAAGTTGTTGGATCAGTGGCATCCAACAACAAAACCTAACCTAATTAAACAGGAGACATCCGCTGGAAATCTATTGTAATTGATTCATATACTCTGTGTTTTGATGTACTTTATTAGAGGATTCAGAATCTGCATGTTCATAAACGAAACGAAGTTTGTTTGCAATCAAAGAGCTACTTCGTTTCAGTAAAGCTTTTATCAAATACAAGACCTACAATCGTTTAAGTGATCACAGGAATAAAACTAACCTGATTAAATTTACATACATAAATACACACATACACGGTACAATTATATTTTATTCCGTTACCATGTTTAATTATGAATTTATCACTAAAAGACAATTGAAGTTGAAGTGAAGACAAGGACCTGCATCATTTGTACATTAGATGACGAACTGTATCTAAACATTGACGTCGAAGATGATGGATTAAAATGGACTTTTTATTTCTTTATTTTTAAATGAAATCGAGAATCCTGTATCGTTACATTTTGCATATAAAGTAGGCTCGCAATAAATTGACGCAGATTAAAAAATGTGATCAATTTTTCCGTAAAAATTTGAGAACGACAACATGTCGTCATTAAATCAAACATCACATTATGCACGTTTCTGATAATACCATAATGACAAACCCTGTCTTCGTGCCTTGACCACAAGTAACACACTATGTTTCTCTTTCAAGCAACAAAAAGGTTAAATGTGTTATGTGATAGGAAACTAAGGTAGAAAAATTGATTCTTCTGCAGGTATAAATATAACCACAAATTTTAAAATCGAGCTTTGCACATCAAAGCTTCAGCAGACGTGCAACTCGTTCCGTTGGCAAGTTTTTCGGCTGAAGGATATTAAAATTCTATCACAAAAGGGAGACCAATTAATAATACGGAATTTATTGTCATGGAGATATGAAATGTAATCTTTAGGAAGGTAGGCACCTACGGAATAAAGATATTTTATTGAAATGAATCTAAAGAAAAATCCATATGGGAAATTAATCTAACTATCCACCGTTCTAATAAGCGTTTGTACACGACGTGTCCCAAAATTTTCCTGGTAGGTACCAATAAATCCAATATACACGTTATGAATGATATTAATGGACTGCATAGTACGTTGTGTTCAAATCATTGCCCTTTGAATGCAATAACAAGGTACTTATTATTTTTTTTTCTGTTTGAAACTGCCCTGATGAAGAAGATAGTAATCTTCGAAAGCTAAGCTGATTAAAGTTATTTACCACTTAAAAACCCCGTGCAATTGATTTATAAGGTACTTATTCATTAAAACTTCCATGATATTACGTGAATGACTGCATTGGAATTTAAAATCAACTGTTTTAATGGGGAGGTACTTACCTAAAAACTATCAAGTTGTTCAAAAGCAGTTACCTACAAAAATTCAACCCACAGATTACATGGATTTTACGAACAAGGGCAAACATCTTTCTCAAAAAGTTATTTTTATAATAATTAACATTTTGATTAAATTGATGTTTAACTCATTTAATGTAAGACGCCAAGCACAGTTTTGAATGTGTGTTTTAAAGCTAAATATGTGACCAATTTAAACCAGCAATTATTTAGTTCCGAGAAAATGAATTCATGTTTTCCTCCAAAGAATATCTTCTTTCCTATCCTTTTTTATTACCAAAGTTACGAAAACTAAAATTCATTTCTAAGATTACTGGCAATTGCTCATTTATTGGTCAAAAACAATTAGATATTATTATCCGTGTTTAAACGATGTACCATCAATTCTTTTAAGTAAGTATTTTAAGCCGTACCACCCCAATTACATCATATCCTTAAAATGTCTTTGCCGGTGCATTTTATGTTAGAACACATCAAAAAAATATACCATACCAAATCCCAGCCTCCCCAGCTGTCGTCGAGAGGAATGGCGGCGGCATTATGTTGGGTCGAACCTACAAAAAGTGTAATTTCTCAGGAACGGTTTTATGAACATTCGCGAAATTTTATACACCAACCAAACCAAAAATGAATTAGGAAAAGGTAAAATAGTATCATCTGACACAAAGGTAACAAACGGAAAAAAATATTTTTCAATTTTCTTGTCTACCCTTATCATACCAAAGCGTATACCTCTTTTGTATAGTATTGGATCAGACAATTATAATAGTGCACTTTGTGTAGAATTTTATGCTCTATCTTTGTTAGAAGCCCAGTTCTTGACTTTATGCTGCGATGGTAAGGAATCTCCGTTGCTGTAACAAAACAAAAGTGAGAAAAGTAACAGCTTTTCTGAAAATCTAAGATGGGTGTTGCACGCTCCGAAATTTTTAACGAAATATAATTATTGTCTATTGGAAAGCCAGTGGATAATATCAGCATTGGATGAATTCTTAATTTTCTCTCCCAAATATTTAGTGAGCCATAACTATGGAATCAAAACGAGAATCACAAAAACTTAGACGCAACAGTTTTACCGATGTTCTTGTCTACAATTTCCACTATCGATGGTACAAATCGGTGTTGGCTTCAAAAAGCTAAGACTTTTATGGATATTTTTATGCACATATTTTGATAATGTACCCTAAAATTAATTGTTGTTTAAATAAATTTATTTTAGTATTTGTGATTTTAGTTTTATCATAACATGTTAACAGTAACTTTTAATTGTCCGTAGGATACTTTAAGAATAGAATATTTTAAGAATACTGTTAATATTATTCCTTTTTATAATTACAACTGCTCCGTTAGTAACCGTGTTTATGGTTGTTTTAACTTTTCATCCCAATTTAGTGTAGGCAGAGAGTGGTTGCAGTCCGGCTCCCTTTTTTGAAGCAAGTTATTTCCAGTTACGAAAACGTTTGGCTTTGGTACATTAGTGTCTTCACTAAATATACTCCTTTCATCATTTTACACACAACTATAATTTGGAAAATTAATATTTTTTGAAATTTTGGACTACGCCTTTGGGACCTTTGAAGTCAATTAAAATAAGATATGTTTTCCTTATAAATTAATGGCGTTAGATGTTTACATAAAAACTGGACTTATGAAAGTGTCCCTAAAAGCGAATAGGAAATAATTGCGCAAGAACTATAATAATAACACAGAGGACGTATTGTATGATATTGCAAAAAGAGAAAACAAATAAACCATATTTAAGTACCGCTGCAATAGAAATGACTATTTTATAGAAGACATTCTTTTTTGTTTAACTTATTATGTTTACTAAATACGGATGAATATAACCATACAATTATTATTATTCAATTCATGCAGTGCCTAAGCGAAAACCAAACATCATTTATTTTATCATTTACAATCGCACAGCTTCTTACAAATCATCTGGAAGAAATCAGAAAAGATTTTATAGCTTTATTTGGACAAATTAAACTTTTCCATATCGATCTGGTCTAACCTTAATTTAAATCTGTTATGAATTTTTATTATTCAGCTTATAGTCGTAATTATGCGTCCTTCAATGCAAATTTTAATATTTTTATTTATAAATTCGACTTTAAATAAATAAGGAGTTAGGATAGAGTCATCAAGAAATAAAGAGAAACTTGGCGGGAATGTTTTACGTATATAAGCAAAATAAATTGACTTATTTCTCGTGATAATCAAACATATATCAAAGCCGTCCACCAGAAATCACCTTAGCTAATTGAAACATCACATTTTGTAAAGTTTATAGCAAATAACGGCCAGATTACCAAAAACATGCTTCTCGCAACACTAATTGTTATGCAACATTTTCCAAATTGATCCATTTCTCATTCATCCTTAAAAACAGAAAGGATGAACTACTAATATTATTTTACTTATATCTTTTACTAATATCTTCCTCAGGATTTATTATCCAGTGGGTTTTTATGTGTTGAAAACTAGATAACTAAATAGAATCATACAGTATTCATGAGTTATAAAATCAATCTTCCGTTTCATTAGGATAACCGATGTTTGAGGACATATTTTTGATTATAAAGAAAACTTTATTGACGTTTCGACTTCTTACTGAAAGTCATCATCGGAATAACAGTGAATGACAAAGATCACATGAAAGCTAAAAAAAACACTGGAGGCAATTATGTATTATTTTTGACAAGTTGATATTCAAAGGTACTTTGGATTTAGGCTGAACTTATGTTGGTGATTTTGTAATTATATTTTTAAAAATCCACCAGTCTTGGGGACCAAATAGGGCTCCAAATCCGTTGTCCATTGTTAGTGTTCATAGTTTTATCGATGGCCCTTATGTATAAAGCGTCTTTGATTTTTCCCATCGTATTGTTCGGTTCATATTCATTTATCTAATATCTTTCATAGAGTGTGGGTAGTTTGTTAAGTGTGTGGTAACAGCAGAGTTTGGATTATTGTTGCGTACATCATTAACATGTTGCTGGAATCTTTCTTCAACTCCTGTGTCGGTTTCTCCAATATATACATACTCACAAAAAGTGCCAGTTAAAAGATCGCCACATGTTATTTCATAAACTCCAACAATAGGTTTACTACGATGTGTTTTGAAATTAGGGATGATGGTACTGAGTTTGACGCCTGGATAATATCCAATCCCCACGTTTAGCGAAAATCGTAAAAGTTTTAATATCTTGAAGTAAAATTGTTTTTCATTTAAAACTAACGCAGCTATTTCATATCGTATTGCTTTAGTATGTATATGTATTTTTTTTAAAAAAAAGGATGAAAATGTTAAAACCAGTTTCATGGCAGCAAACCATGGTTGTTATACTAATTACTAACTTGTGTTCAGTTTTATAACTAACTTTATCACTAATATTAACCAGAAATATATAACCAAATAAAACTAGTATTGAAGTTTATAAAGTTAATAGTAAAATTGCTGAACAACAAACTATCAAATTTATTATTTATTTTGTTAAAGCCAGGCATATACATGTACCCTCTTAAAAACTCGAATAATTACTACGCAGTTGGTACTCGTTTCATTACAAGTTTTCAATAAAAACTACCAGAAGCAACTAAAATTAATTATTCATTGATTAGGCAATGAGGAGCTTACGAATCTAATTTCATTTGTTGTGATACAGAAGCATGCATCTACTAAACCAGGACGGTGAAATCTTTCAAAATAAATTAATATCATGGACGAATCCTAATGAAACAGAATGGCAATTTAATTTAGTCTACAACTTAGATTAGAACAACAATTAGAAACGAGCTAAAATTAATTATTTTATTGCGAATTGGAAATTATTACAGAAGTGTCTACCAACTGGCAAACTTACTTAAACTGTAGATTTTTTGTTTCAACTATATTGCGACGATTTTTATAGATGGTGATTTTTGTTTTAGCCATGAGCTAACGCAGAATAATAACCGCTGACTCTTTTTCATCAATATGAGCTGACGAGAACCTTCAAAAATATTTCGAATTAGAAACATTCCAGAAAACATTGTAAACTCTCACTTACATATTCATCTTTATTTTTATTTTATCCATTGCATCAATCGCATGGCTAATTGATATATTTAAATTGTATGAAAGCATAATAAACTTATCATCAAATCAATAATGCAATTATCTCATTTCATAATTGATGTAGGAATGTTTAATGATTTTCATAGAAGGTTAAAGTTGATAAAAATTAGTCTGATATCAGTAGTCCAACATTACGATTACGTATTATGCATATAATTATAATTAGCTTCACAATAAAATTCAAAAGTGATCCAAACTCAAATCTGAGCTGTAAATGTGTAAAGACTAGCTACTGTTGTCAAATACTGGCATTGAGACTTTACATAAAGCGGACGAGATCAAAATACATTAATGATTACATGGCTTGTTAGGTAAACTATTAATTAAATAAATATAAACTATTAATATTAGAGCGTAATATTCAGGTTGAAAATGTTACTATAACTTTAGAATTATTGTTTAGTAAGTCATACAGTGCATAAGCGAAAAATAATGAAAATAAAATCGTATTCATTTGTTTACTTCCTTAGCGCTTTTAACTAATAATTTTGACGAAACCCAAAAGCAAATTAATAATTTTGATTACAATGTATCAATAATCCCAAATAATGGAATAACAAATTACTTAGAACACAGTCAAATTGTTTTATCCTGGCGCACGTTATACTGGCAACCTGTTAATAGTGGCTGCAGGGTCTGCCGCCGGAAATTTTGTTCAGACTTGACTATTGTTATTTATAGTGGCCATACGCTATAGTGGCCAATTTTCATGCCGTCATTTGGCTGCCACGTTTGACAAGTTTGACTGTACCATTAGGCTTGCGAATCTATCTTTCGCTTTAATTGAAATATTTTTTATAACGTTTGTTAATGATTGAAATTGCTAGAACTTAGCTTAGAGAGAATTCAGCTTTAAATTTGACGTTTTTATATTACGATACTAAACCAAACGATTTGTTTCATTCGAGAAAGAGTAATCTTTAATATAATTTAGTAAAATCAATTGGCAATAGTGAATTGAAGACGTCATCAATCAACAAAAATGAAAAAAATTCAAAATTATTTCTTGAAGAGTTGTGGTTCTAGTAAATGCAAGCATTAATTGTATGTTTTCAAACATTTGTTGTGATAAAATGTTAGCTTCCCCGTCTATGTCTCGAAACGTCCGTAAAACAATATGGTTCTACTAAAACCATACGTTGTAAATTGATATTGATAATAACACCATAATATCGAATTAATGTTTATAAATAATTGACTTTTAGGCTGACTTTAATTTACTTTAATTGACTTTTTTAAATAGAGTGTCCTCTTTAATGTGAAATAAAAAATCGGTTGCTGAAAGCTAATAGACATAATTTCTCAACATTTATGACGTACAACTGGCCTTTTTGCGATATAGAGTTAAAATTGTCACTATTATCAAATGCATTTGTTCAAGATAAATACATGACCAATTTTGGTTCTAGATATCATTTTTCAATTACTTTAAATATTACCACATAAAAATTAGAGTTTATGTTGTTGTCTTTCTGGATTAACTGCAATTTATTACATTTCCGACAATAAATTCATATTATACACTTCCTGGCCTCTAAGCATCATGCTTCCAGAATTTTACATATGGATTTCTATATTATTTAGTAACTTATCACTGCAGAATTGATGCAGAACGTTTGTTTGGGTCAAACTACATACATAGATAGAGTACAAAAACTCTATATCCTAGGCACGGGATTCCAAAGCCTGAACTCCCTTCGCGAACTTTTGTCCCTTCAGATTTCATAGCTTTTGGTTTAGGGGTGCTGTAGAATTTTGTAAATGATTCTATTACAAAATGATAAAGTGCATTTCCGTAACTCAGAAGATGGGCTTCCAGATGTATGGTTGGTTGTTTCAATCCGTTTATACATACCTCTACGTATTACATAACATGTTTCAAAATGTTCGGTGAGGCCGCCGACATTTTGTACCCTGACTGCACATTTAAGACGACAAATTCATTAGCAATTCGTTTCTCACAAGTTTTCTATGAATCAGTATATCGCATGACGCAACATAAAGAATAGAGCAATTTATTTATATATTTCCGGATTCATGACGATTAATTTCTACACAAGACTGTATTATATTAGCAACACATTTTTACTTCCTATCAAAACACCAAATGTTTTTTTAACTTGCCTGAAAAGCTGTGAACTAAATAATCTATCGTTATATGTAATCTGTAAATTACAGACTGTAATGACAACAACAACTGTCTTCAGGTTCCACCAATTTTTAATAAGGTTAACCACTGACTGCTCCGAGTTTATAACTAATGCTGTTGAAGTTTCCAAACAATCTTTTTATAAACGATGCTTTCATTCAATTATAGTGCATTGATTCATTTTAATTAAGAATCCAAGTTCATTAAAAATTTATTACAGTTCGCTGTATTTACCGATTTTTTTAAGTGCGCAGCTCTAGTTGTAGTAAATTTGGAAATTTAACACAGATAGCACTATAAAAGATACACTATGGAACTTTAATATACGTCACGGCCTATGCATAGTTTTCAAACGAACATAAATCAGAGATAACAAATCCTACATAACTAGTCCTTTTAATTTGTAGTTATCCATTAATGAAATAAAAATATGACAATTTCATGGTGCAAAATTATACGTCAAAACGATAATTAAGTGGTACAAATGAAAAATTAAATAGTAAACATAAATCTGACTATGTGTAACCACTAGTTTATGGCTTCCCCAAGTCTAATAATGTGTTTTCACCAGTATCCAGTATCTAGGTTTACCCTTATTAAAGGCAAGGAGTTGCCACTTCCGGTTAGGAACTTATGTCACGCTGCATAGAAAGATATGGCTGCAGAATCAGTAAATTTCAAATTTCTGTGTTCCCGATTCAAGCATATGAAATTAATGATCTAAATCATCATTCATAGGTACTGTAAGACCGGCAGTTTGGTGAAAACTCCAGATCGGGGCGGAAAACAGACCTTCACTCCGAGAG
>JAHZMV010006672.1:0-10527 GCA_027743765.1 Coecobrya sp. COE2
ATTTAAAAATTTAATATTCATGTTTACATGTTCAGTTGGATGTGATCTATTGTGGATAATTCCCGGTTTTTCATTTTGATGTTCCCATTCCCACTAAATCCTTGTATATCACTCGAAAAGCAGTAATAATGATCTAAACCGGTAGCTAAAAGATCCAGATCAGTTCTAAGTTGCAACTCTTCAACCCTTGGATCTTGTCATATATTCACATGATAAGTTTTTATTCATTCCATTCAACTCATTCATCCAACGTGCACGCATGTTGCTTCGTATCATATCATTTTCATCCTAGTTATAATATATAATAAGGTAAAACTTTCACAAGTGTTCGTTCGTCCACCTCTGCGTAAAAATTGTCATTTGTTCAGTATTCATGTGTTTCATGAAAAAAACAACCGGTCCCGGTTCAACACACAGCATTGATGAAGGGCTCCTCTTGATCCCATTTTTTGGAATAAATTCAATTTTTACCCTTTTACCGGCGCTACTGCTTTTATATTCAAGTACAACACAACCTTACACAGTAAACAAGTAATGAAAAATACTCTTATCCTTGCAATAATATCTCATGGCATCCCTACGTCAAATCTAATTATAACCCGTAAGCTCTTTGTAAAAAGCAGTCATATTTAACGACACTGCTGACGATTTGTTTCGCCATCTCTTAAAAGGAAGGACGATGATTTGACCTGGATCCTGAACATACTAAAGAGGCGAATTAATGCTTGACCTAAGATAGGTTTATCAGTTGACCAACCCCCACAGTAGGCTCCAGCACATATCTAAAGGAACCTGGATACCTATTTTGGTCAAAATCATTTTACTAGATGACTATATAGCCTGGAGTATGCTCATATGGAAGAACTGACAAACATGACTAACAAATAATCCATTGGTGAGTCAGCTTTGTACTTGGAAAGCAGGATGATGATAACCATGATTGCTGTGCTATTATGTATTATGATGATAAAATCCCACGTCATTTGATACGGCTAATAAATCCGTCTCACGTTTTATGCACCTTTTTATTCATATAAATAGATCCCCTTTGCTGTCACATTATTACGCATGTAGGTATACTTATTTTGTTAGTTAGTGTTACTTCTGATTCTATGTAGGTATAGTATGCCCTACCACTACTGTTTTTCATTAAAAATGCAATCTTTCTTTCTTTTGCTCGTGTTGTACATTTTAGCTGACAAGGGGCTGGCTGTCAAGCAGATTTTGATATATATTTTTCACTTGGCAAGAATACCAACACGAAGACGAAATCTAACCAACAACGTGAACGTGAATATGTCACTTTCATCGTTTGTTTGAAACCACTTATGCCTTTCACTTGACTGAAAAACAAGAATGGATAAATAAGAGGTACATTTTTAACATGGGAATATTTGTGATATGTTGCAAGACGGGTGTTTTCGAGTTCAGAAAAAATGCCATTTCAGTCCGTACGAGTTATCTTGTTCATTCATTCATGAGATCATTTTCATAGCTTCATAAATACTTCGGGCAAACAAACTTGAAAAGGTTTTTTTCGCATTTAAAAATTAAAGCGTTAGTAATCTGTATAGCCATCTTTAATTCTTTAAATGATTGTGATTTAAACTGAATTGAAGTGGCGGAATGGAGAGTAGGGTTGGCTGATATGCTATGGGTAAAATATTTTTTTATCTTGAGACAATAAAAATTGCCAGCATTTCTCGGCTCCCCATTTCTTTTCTTATCTTAATGATCGTCACTATTCTTGAACTTATTCTATATCTGATCCTTTTAATCATTTTGTGGTGACAATGTGGACAAATCCGCGTGACATTGATGAGTTCCAAAGGATGTGAACCGAAAATAATTTCGTGGTTCTTAGGTGCTCACTCTTCTGGTGTACTTATTTAGGCTCGCTTGTTAATAGATGACACAATGGAGGAGAATAAGAGGATACTATGATGAGTGTGACGGTGACATTGCAAAACGATCAACGATCCTTATCTTTTCCTGGGACAAAACCGAAAACAAAGCAATAAAACATAAACAAGCATGTGAATGCCTAATTCATTTCAGTTCAATTGAATTAGTGCAAAAAGAAATGTTGACTAGCAGACCAATATATCTTTCCATGTTTACCGTTCCGTTCAGTTGTGACGAGCAAGATAGGGAAGCTCATCATCTCAACTAGAGGGATAGATGGAAGAAGAGCAGAAAAAATATCATAAATTATGTTTTTGACTTGCATAGCCCTGAATATATGCATTTTGAAATAAAGCGATCCCTCATTAAATAAAAGATATCTCTGTACCACTTCAGTTTCAAAGGAAAAAGAAAGATAAAAGAAAAAAACCAGCTGCAGCAGATATGTAGCAAAATGTGAGGGGAAGAAGACTCACGTACTTTAATTTTTATTGTGATGAATAAAAGATCAGAAGTATAAAATAAATATTATTCATCGTAAAACTCATTTTTACAATTATTATTTAAACGTATGCAAATAATGTTGCAGAGATTATGTGTAAATATGTACACCTATAACCTAACAAGCAACTTAAGTTGCATATTATACAGTAGCACAAGAAAGCTCTCTTTGATAAAGCGTAGTGATGATATTTATTCAGTCAATAAAACAAATAAGGAAAGATGATGATGACATGGGTATGATTCCAAAAGGGAATATGTTATAACAAATTTCAAACTTTTATGAAGCATGCAAAACTGTTAGTTTATAAAAGACTGCCAATGAAATGAATAAAAATGAGACTTGAAGAAATAAAGCTCATTTCTTGTTTGAAAACACTTAAACGATGATCGGAATGGAATAATAATCATCTCCTTGAAACGGTTCGTTCAGCTAGGTCGCGCCCATGCAAGCATTGCCTCGTCGTAAATTTCTTGAGTGGCCATTCCACACGGACAGATTTATGAGACGGGTGATCATGATGATGAGGATGATGACGATTGACGACAAATAAAAAACGATGAAAACCCTGTACATCCATAAACAAAAACAAATCTAAATACTAAAATGCATTTCAATGTATTTTGTGCAAAGTGGAGAGAGCTACTGTCTGTATCGTTGTCGAATCATAATTTTCATAAATATCAAATTCCTTCTTCTTTTCCCTGCTGCTGGTCCCCTAAAACTTCTTTTGCGAAATTTGTGCATTTTGCATATGGTCATCAGAGTCATCATGCATTCATTCATTTCAATTTTTGATTGACTTGGGTGATAACACAAATTGGTGATTGGTGATAGGGCTTGTCCCATAATAATAATAACTTACACAGCAAGAAACATTTCAACAGTATTGCAGAAAAAGCAGTGCTGAAGAAGCTAGTAGTTCATCTCCTTCTTCTACTGATATCAAAAATCAAATTGACTGACTGATGGGTTGTGATATCAAGATGAATGTGATGGTGGTGTTGTGTGCTAAACCTGATGTGATGATGGTGAACACGCATACAAACACACATTCACTCACATCATTATAGCCACAAGTGGAGAGCAAAAAGGGTAGCAAAAGCAAATAACAATTTAAAAAAGGGGAAAAAGAAAAGCTTTTAAGAGCTCCTAATAAATTTATTTGTCACATCTTGTCAGCAAACTTATCTTACAACATAACAACAAGAAGGAGAAGATGAAGAAGAGGCAAAAAAGATGAGAAGGACCATAATAACAACAAAAGGAAAAATGCTGCTCTACTACTTTATACTAGTTCTTACTCACCACATACTATTGCGACTCCCGTGTGCAGTGCAACAGAGTGCAAGACAGTTAAATGATATCACTTTATTCAGAGAACACATAAAATAAAATACAATGAAGAAGCTCAACAAGCACACACCTTTTATAATTATCTATAAGAAAGGGCGAGACGATAAATGAAAAAATGAAAGAACCGAGTTTGTTTCATGACGTTTCTTAGTTGAGGAAAGAATAACGCCGACAAACGCTTGCGTTATATATTATGAGCTGTGTGCTTCATTATCAAGTCAAGAAAAGCTTTAATTCTTCAATGTGATCTTTCGAAGATGAAGTCTTTTTTTCCTTTCTGCGTAGTTCATGTTCGTTTTCTGAAAAGACAAAATGATCGCTGTAGGAGGATTAATGAGGCGACATACATGACACTGACAATCTAACATGGAGCTACCGGTTCTTTATCTACCCTTAAACAGCACAAGTAATCCAAATGGTAATAGTAATAGCGGTGATGATGATGAGGATGATAATAATAATCAAGTCAGGTCTCTTCTCTATAGCGATCATGTTGTCAGCAGTGGTCGGTTATTTACTATTTTATCGAGTTGACTTTTGATCACCAACCTGCTGTATATTTACGTATCATATCATCGTCATTATCATGAGATCATTTTGGACTGCTACCAAGTATTTATGCATCATGCAGCATTGCATTAGTGAATTAGCATGCCATCATGCCAAATAAAAATTGTCAAGTTACGTTTATCCATTTATTTTTTATTTCGTGAAATCAAATAAAATATTGCAGGCTTGTCCTGTCACTGCCATCCTTATTATTATTGCCGTTGTTGTTACTGTCGACGTTTTCGTCTTGTCGTCCACTTTAAAATTCAAAGTAAGTAAGCCATCCCATTTATTATATTTTTTTGCGGATAGGCAGACAGGCAAGAGGACATAATACAGCAACAGCGTCAAACACATTATTCATTGTGTTTAACTTGCTTTACTGCCTGGTTTTTTATACTTTCTTCACGGTTGTGTTGACTTTGTTTGGTTAAGCTTAAAGAAAATGCTAATAATGCTTAAATTGTAATTACACAGTATAATCGTCTCCTTTGGTGTGTGGTAATGGTGGTCTTCTTGGGATTATGGTTCATGTAGTCAAGAAGTCAATCTTTATAATGGCCCTATAAACATGGTACAACTACTGCACTGCTATTGCTAGAATACGTGTAAAATACCACTAAAACAGCAAAGGCGAACGAAGCACAACAAACGCATATAATGTTTTTCCGCTCCTTCCTTACTTTTTATCCATTTGTCACTGTCACGAGAAATTTTTCAAAAGGAAACACTTTATTGGATTGCATTGGCGTGTCATGATGATGATGGCATGCCATGCCAGACCATGCCATTCTCCAAAATAACAATAACAATACCAGTTGCTACTTCTTGCTACTACATAACAATTTTAAATACGAAAGAATAAGGCTATCTGTCTTCGTCTTCTTTTTCCTTTTTCACTCACTGAACATGTAATGTATGTAATGCTGAATCGTTGTGGTATGTCTTTGAGAGATTCCTTTGTTTCCACTCATTTCTCTCCTTTCTTTTATGGTATTAGTGGAAACTTGATGGATCTCTTTCTTTTAGCCTGGTTGACCCTCAGGCTTGTCATGGTGTCATGATGCATGTTTGTCGTACCATGCTGCTTCTGTGTAAAAGTAAGCTAATAAATTAAGTCAAATGAATGAATAAAATACAATAACAGTTAGACAGAAGGAGAAGGAACAATGATAAAACAACAAAAGAATGGATTCATTTGAAAATGTACCATGACTTTCTTTGCTTTCATACTTGTTGGCATGTTGGATTCATTATGAAGAATTGTGTTCATGTTCTTAATTTAATACGCAAGTCGCAAAATTATCATCATTATACGTTTTTAATTACTCTGTTATTAACGTAAGATGTCTACTTACTACAATGGTACTAACAAAAGAAAAGAAGATTATTTAATTTTCGTAAACCACAACCTTTTATTTCTTCAATTATTAGAATGATTAACAAACTTGCCAAAATCACCATGTTTTGTATGTATCCAAAACTGAACCCTTTCCCATGAAAATTGTTGGGTCAAAAATTAACCAACCTCCCAGAAAGGTTTTGAAAAAAATGTTTAATTAAAGTGTGTTGTTTAGTGCCATGCAGTTGGCTGTGAATTGAGTGACATATGTTTGTGCATGATGAAAAATAATTTCATGTTAGAGTAAAGGTAACGTGTCAGTTGTCAGTAACGTAGCATATATTTATTAGTAATTTTTTTGCATTTGAAAATGATGGCATGCAAAACAAATGTAAGGGTTTACAAAAGAATTTATTATTGCAAACAGATGCACAAGTTTAACCAACTTGAAAAAGCTAGAAAAAAAGAAGTATATATTATGTTTTACATGCTTCTTAGACATTCCTTGAGCTTCGTTATAAATCATCAAATAAAAATGTAATTTCTTTTACTGTTTTCTACGACTGACTGACTGATGAGAGATGAGTGATGATGATGAAAAACATGAGCACAAGTTATCGTCGTAAAAATACCTTTTAACGAATACCGCGTGTAGAGAGAAGCCATGCATGCAATACAAAAGGATGGAAATTATTGTGTATAGGTACCATAAGTCCTTTCCCCTTTGCAGTTTTCCTTATAAATTATTATCAACTGTAAGTTATTATTATTATCATTTTAAAGCAATTTTTGCACGAACATAATATCCCATCATAATGAGTAACAATGAACGAGAAAAGGGCAGATTAGTAGGAGACTACACTGGTGTTAAGCAAACTATAATTATTTCTGCATTTAAAAAATATGTTTTTAAGAAATGACCCTGCAATAATAATAAATATAATTTACACAATTGAAGCATTTTTGTAAGGGTGCGTGTGCAAAACTAAAACGGGCTTGGTTCCAACCAGAAAACCTCTTGTTCAGCTTGGCATCTTACAGAAAAATTGTACTAGTCATTATCCTGATGCTCTTGATATTCTGGCTGATCATTTTGCCATGTACCTCGGCAAAATGATGTACGTTTGCTCAAAGTATGAGCTCGCCGTCATCATCATGACGCTATCATGATGAGCAGCAGCAGAAGAGCAGTAAGTAGTGAAAAAGCAACAGCAGCAGTGAACATAATTTTTTAAAACTTTGCCGGTGGTCTTTTCAGCCGTCTTGTTGAGTTGGCAGTTTTTTCCCTTGAACCAAACCAGCATCACAGCAGGAGTCTCTGAAAAGAAGAGTGCACTATACACACAAGTCGATTTACTCGTACTTTTCTTTTTCTGCTAAAGAGTTTCTCTGTATGCCTTTTTCTAAAATAGTCGCTTTACCATATATTTTGTTGATCTGCATCATCATCAGAAATCAGAGGTCGTAACTCATAGTCATCGTCACAATTATTATTACAATGCTGCTGATTAGGAAGGAGAATTTTCACTGCTTCTTTTCGCTTTGATGATCCTGCTCATGTTAGCTTCTGTCTTCTCTCTACGGATGTACACTTTAATATAAATGCTATATTATAAGGCACATATAATGCTCATAAATAAGAAAAATATACTGACTCACTCATTCACTCTCGCTGTGTGATAGATCACCTGCTGGGCAGCATGTCGGACTCCCGGTGTGACCTTAAATGAGATGAGATCCTATTATTATTACACCATCATTATATTGTAATTTGAAATCTGTCAGAAAGTGAGCACACACAGACCAGACCAGCGTTTTATTATTGTATATGTATATACTTTTCCCTTTCTTCTTTTAGTTTTTCTGAGACACCTCAGGTGGTGATGAGGTTCTCTAGAAAGGTCCTTACTTCATTTACTACCAACTACCGCTTACCACTACAAATAATCCCTTTGTAGAATGCTTTGCTCTATACTTTTTACATGTGCATATCTTACATGACAATGACTCTCTCACTCCATTTCTACAACTTCACAGCTTCCGTCATTCATCCGTTCATTCATAGATACATATTATGTTTATACTCACATCATCAATATCGCTCCTAAAACACAACCTTTATTGGCATTGGCTCCGTATTTCCTCCTACTCATGGAGGGGCACATGTCAGCTACGCCGGCAGGTAGGAGAAATAACATTTGCAGCAACTTTTTTCATGGAAAAGTGTTTATCGCTTCAGGAAGACTGAAAAATTAAAAAGTATGGGAAAATAAATAATGATTATACACAAGAAGAATATAGACAGTGGCAGGCAACGCCTATATACTTATATATGTGTCGAAAGTGCACGTTTTAAGTTTGCTCCAGGTCAGGTCAAAATCCTATAAAAGATGTATTGCGCATCGCATGAGGTGGACAGGAAAATTACCGTTTTTCTCTTAAAGAAAGGTGAACATGCTGCTGCTCTTCTGCTATCAAATGTCATCCTGCCCTGTTCTGTTCATGATTAATTCGTTTCATCATGTATCCATCTACTACATCAAAAATGTACATCAAAAATGATGCATGAGTAATACTCATTGAGTATGAACATCATGTGATAAACATTGTACATTTCTTGGAAGGGAATAATTAATACCCTTCTTCTGCCTGCCTGGCCTGTGTAATTTTTTTCTTGATCGGAGTTGACACATGAAAAGAAGGTGGCTGAAATTATAAAAATCGTTATCAAATTACACATTTTGCTATATTATACATTGCATATTATATCAACTCATGATCTATCATAGGTTTTGCCCTTCACATACTAATCTAAAAGACTCAAATTATTACATAATATTTTATTTCTATTGTAAAGTAGAATGAATAAAGAAATTTGAACCAAGTACAGTGGCAGCTTGCACTTAACTTAAGCTTCAAAAATAATAATCATAATCTCACAGCAATAAAAAGTGACTGCTCTGCCATAATATGCAATGCAATTGGATGATTTCACTGTTGCGTAATGTACAGCTCACAGAGTTAACAAAGTCCATAGACACACACTTACCACTATGCATACACACATCTTGTTCTTCTTCACCGTCATCGTCATGAAACAAGACAGGGTATTAGGCTGTCAACCAAACTGTCAGTTTTTTTGTTTACCCGACAGCCAGAGTAGCAGCAACCAGCAACAACAACGACGGTCTCAAGAGTCGTCGGCCCGACTGACTTGTTCGTTGTCTGTCAGTCTGTCAGTCTGTCAGTACAAATCCCTCGTTTCATTCGTTTACCTTTTTTATCATCCATTTCATTCGAAATTCCAATTCCAAATAAAAAACTATAAAAATATACATTTTTAAGCCTTTTTTATTTTCTTGCTTTATATTTTCCGTTGTTTCCTTATTTCCCGTGCTGTTTTCCTGCTTTTATTATTACTTTATTTCATTTTACTTTTCTCTCCGTATTCCTTTCCTGCACTACCGTCATCCTTGTCGTTTTTTATTTGTTTTTTCCACATCTCCACTTGAAGATTTTTGACAGCCTTCCCCTTTGCATAAGCTTTCATGCACACACACTCATTCTCTCTTCTATGTATACTCTCCAAGTTGGAGATATATCCAGTCATGTCATATTTACTTCCCATCTCTCTCTCGCTGCTTTTCTGACAGCCCTTTGGAAGAGCGTAGACAAGTAGGCAGGCAAAATAAGAGAACCACGTCATATTTATTATAGCTTCTACTTTCTATCAGGAAAAAATTATACCGTAACCAGACCAAATAAGATTGCATCGGTGAGTTCCTGTGTAAATGTCTGCCTGGCTGAATGAGTGTGCTTGCATGGTTATATGCCTGTCTACATGCGCATATCACACAGGGCATTATTATTACTATTATCATGGCATGGCTCACTGCTTTCTTCTCCTTCGGTTCTGCCTCCCTTTCATTTTCAATATTTTCAAAAAGTATTAACCATTCAAATTCAATTTGCGTCTGCTTGGATTCACACCTGAGACCCCTCAGGAGAGTTCGCCGTGTTTGTTGTGTTGTTCTTGTTGCTATTATTATTATGATTGAACTAAAAAACTACACTTTTTATATTTTACGATCTACCAAGTGTTTAGGTATTGCATTTTCCCCAGTATTAAAGCAATGTTCGTCTATCTTTTTCTGTCCGCTGTCATGTGTCAGTGAAAAGAAAGAGTGCACGTATACCATACCAGTACACCTACATACCACTGTGTACTTTGTGTGCTTGGTATGGCAAACATGACATTATTGTTTCGTTTTTCACTATGCTTCCAGCTTACAGTCAAATGTGGAAAGGGTTGTGTTATTATAATGCACGTCAGGAGAAGTGAAAAGAGAAAGAACGAAAGAGAGAGAAATGAAGAGAGCTGTTGACAAGTTGACAGGCAAGGCAGCAAACTAAGCAACAGCTTACTATTACGCAGCGCACTGTGCACTTCAATTCAATCAACCAATGTGTTTAGTATGTACACATCACATTTCACATTGAAACGTGCACACACTACCAGCAATTTAAGCATTCTACTGGAAACATTTTTTAAGTCAGTAGAGAAACAACCGAGTTCTTTTATCCATTACATATCAACCAACACCACTCTATACCGTGATCTGATTATGGTTGGGATTATAGTGGACATCAAACTTTTTTCTCCTCCGTGGTTGCCGCTCGTTATACTTAGCACTTTATCTAAACCTTCTTGAGGAGGAAATCTTAGCAGCTGAAGATTTTTTTACACGTAAGAAAGACTAATATGTGTACATTGCATTATAAATGATAACCTCCCAAGAAGACTGAAATACTCACGACAACGGAGATGATAATGGCCATCTCCACAATACAATTCCACTTTATAGCTTAACAA
>JAHZMV010006674.1:0-29530 GCA_027743765.1 Coecobrya sp. COE2
CCGAAAGCTTTTCCTACTTATATTTTTATTACTATATAATATGTAGTTTTACTATTATTGATCTTCTATTTAAATCTTATTTTGTTTTCAAATGTTAGACTTGCAAAACAGGCATATTTAAATTGTATCTTTTAAGGTACTTAAAACAGTTTCTGATGGATGAAGGGATTTTTGCTGTCTAGTACAATAATATGATATGTAATGTATTGCACCATTTCATTTCCAATTTTTCGACTGACGCATCCCGGCATCTGTCGACATAATCTAATGAATCCATTGAAAGTGGAGAAAAGAGTAACAGAAAGAACACAATAGGTTACATGCTAACTTGTTTACGGTAGATAATCAATCATGGTACATATTTACATTTTTTTGGCATTTTGGTCGCCTTGCATTGGATGGATAATGTACACACGGCGCAAAACAAAATAGGCAAGGTTTCCTTTGATTGTGTGAGTACCATGTGGAAACTGACAATGAGGCATGCAAAGCTACATACAATCCAATGTGATGTAATTAGTGTATCCAAAGTATGGAGAAGAATAGGGGCACAATGAGAATGCTCCCCCGATTTGACACTAATACGATGGTTTATATTTTTTATACTGTGGGGAATTGGCGAATTATTTTTAGAGAAATTATAATATCATTAACATCACATTACAAGTTGTATGATTATAAAAGAGTACCTGGTACATTTTTTTCTGTATAAAATGTGTGCCACGCCACAATTCACAAGAATCCGGGAGCAGTAAACCTCTTCTTCTGTGAACGATGCAGAGCAGAAAAAAAAAGAGTTTTCGCACAACTGCGTTCTCTTTCAATAAACAGGGCATCCGAAGCGACCAACCTAATAATAATAATAATAATAATAATAATAAAGTAAGTAAAAGATTTCATACATCGGTATATCATCTATTATAGCATAAATACATAATAAAATACTCTTTATACAATATAAATATCTAGTCAATAGCTGGGCGGTAGCGTAGTTTGATAAAATGAACTTTTTGGAATTATATGGCGAGGGATGAAGGAGAGATGCCTATTTTATCTCCTTGAAGTTGTTGGCGTGTGTATACCAACGTGCATGCCACATTTACAGCGTAGAAATCCTATCGCTGCGTATACACTCAAGCTAAAACGGTAACAAGAAAGTGCGATGCAAAAACCGTTAGATAGGCAGGCAGGCAGGTATTTACCCGAAATTCGGATTCCTTGCTTAATTGACAGTTTTTGATATTGTGGTGGTGTGGTTTCTATGTACGAGTACTCAACTTTCACAAGTCAACTCTTTTGAGTCTTTTGATTTTTGCACGGAATAATTAGTTTCCTCAAAAGAGTTGAGGAGTTGAAACAGGAAACTGTTTTGGTGGGAGAATGTATTTTGACAAAAAAATCATATTATGTACATGTATGTATGTATTAACAAGATGATTGTGCGACGCATATTATGTATAATATGCAGTTTGTTTATACGTCACGATGAAATGTCATACTGTCATGAATTGACTTGAGCAAATACGATACTCCAAAGAATTGCTTTCACAAACCATCAATTGACGTTTGAATGAGTGGATGTTATTGTATTAGTGTCCGTAATTAATGACAACAGAAAAAGACATTGTGAGTACACTGAGTAATATTTTGAATTGCTGTTGTTTACTGTGTATGTCTTTATAAACTTGCTATTTTCAAACTGTTGAAAGGAGGTCCGATAAGCTATATAAAGCTTACTATAAAATCGAGTTTAGCAATTTTGTATAGCACGAGAAAGAAAGCTATTAGTAGAAAGCAAGGGGAAATGTAACACTTTTTAGGGGCTTTGGAGTGTGCAGGATAATATGATACAAAGTCTACTGTGCTAACAATTTTACCTTGAGCTTTAGTTTAAGTACAAGCATTGAGTAAATTTATTTAACTATAGCACCCTAAACACAATGATAAATTAATTGGCTTATGATTTATGAATTGATCATAAAATCATTTAGAACGCTAATGTAGTCTAAATATATCTGTAACACCGATTTTTTTACATTTTTGAAAGTGCACAATATTCTCTCAATATTTTAGCAGTGATAATTGGGTTTGACTCTTTATAAAAGTAATAAAGACAGTTTTTTTCAAAATCAGACGAATATACGACCGGAAATTAATAATAATCAACCGACTCTAAAGAATATAATATTTTTGGGGTGATGCAGTTAAATAAAGTTACTCATTTTCCGTAGCAAAGGTATGCCCACATAAACAGGTAAGAAGTTTTGATGAGTACTGTTTCTCCGCCTGTTCACTGTTCCTTTTGTAATATTGGAGGGATTGAGTGAGGAGGTAACATTTGGCATTTTCTCCGGACTACTAGTACTATTACTAGTAGTGTATTAACTGCATGTCAATAATGGAAATGGAGTAGAGTGAGACATGCCGGAAACCGGAGCAATCCTGCCGCGTGCGTGGGAAGTACCAGTAACAAGACCTGAAGTGGAACGTATAATTAGCATAATAAATAAATGTACTCATGTGTATACATACAAAGATACACGGCCTTCCCGTTTAGCCAAACATTTTGTTTATAACAGCTAAATATTTAGTGTGGATCGGAAACATAAAATTAGCACCTTCGTTGATTCACACAGGTAAAATTACCTACATACATACGTATCTATGTATTATTTTTAGAATAATGTGTGTCCAGTTGCATTTTTACAGGACCATAATTGTTTTCAAAATGCATACATATTTATTTTAATTCGCCGGTAGTTTTAATATTAAACCTTTTTTAAGGGAAAGGTTTAAATTGATTTTATGAACGGCAGAAATCACTACAGGGAGGCCGAAAGCTCCAGTGACCCTATGCTACAGGGTGCGTTATATTATTTTGCGCTTACTGGATAAAATACGCAGCTTTGTGTTGCACGTTGTCTGTCTGTTTGCTTGTCCGTATATCGGCGCGACATCTCGGGAAAAGCTCGGCGGAAGTTTACTACATTATTGTATTGCATAAGTAGTTTGCTCATATTATGATGAAGAAATGTTCAATCAAATTGATCCACTCGAACTCTGTCATTTTGTTCGACGGGAGGTGCGATGTCGTTTACCTTTTAAAGTGTGCTGACTAGATGACTCTCTCAAAAGTAAGTAATGATTATTAAGTTGTTAAGTAGTTCCACACGGGGAAAGAAATGCAATTTACTTTCTTAATTTTCATGCGAAATAATCTAATAGTGCAATCAGTAGTGTTTTCTAAGCTCTGCTAATCCTTTACCACTTATTATGGCTATTATGTGGCATTTTACGCCGGAGAAAGGGTGAGGCACACTTTCTACATATTTCTCAATCAAACCTTCTTAGTGGATACCTACAAGAATTTCATTTTTTTCAATATATTTTTTCGTCTAGTCAATAAAACCACAATTACTGTTCTTCGTGACCCTTTCTAATAATAACATTATCTACAATAATTGATATTGCAATCGCTAGCGCTACTTTTGTACTCTATATCGTCTCCTCAATGTTGGTTTATTTTGATCTTGTTTCCTGTTGCGATGCTTTCAATCATCGTTTCAGTTTGTCCGCATTTTGATTTAACTAATGGATTAGTGGTTCTTTCATAACAGTAATGGATAGAGGACGAGTTTGCATGCATGCTTTTTTGTGCCGAAGAAGACGCTTTCGTGTTTTAAGCCAAAGAGGGAAATGCTTTGTTGTTTGTAGTTTTGTGGAGGAGATATGAGAGAGACAATGTATGAAGTGTAGTGGGTAACCTTAAACTGAACACGAGAAGAAAGGAGAGATGTATGACTTCTTCTGACAAACGCAGCACTAAACAACCGTGCAATGTCGTGTTAAATGTACTTACATAGAAAACCAAAAGCATAAGTTGTTACATAATAGCGTCACTGAAAGTGATGGCTTTTGGTTAGATAGGCTTGGATTGACTTTGGCTTGAGAAGAAAGATCCTCCACCACGCACAATAATGAGAACAACGCAAGCTGTACGCGTGTGTATGTCTATGATATATGTACCAAATATATACAATCCTCATCGTCATACATTTTATAATACGCAATAAGGCTGAAATCTACAGTCATGGGTTGTATCATACAAAACCGTAAACTCTGTTAGCAATGCAAGGCAATATTATCTTACATCGATTTTTCTAAAATAATAAAATTCAAATCTCACAGCGAAAATGATTTACTCCTCAGCGATAATTTTACTACTTACTCTGCAGCACGGATCAATCGCTTTCAAGTCACGTGAATGCACTGGAGAAAGCATTCAGTTTTCCGTCATGAACGAGAGAATCAAATAAAGTTCAGGAAAATACTCTGTGAAATATCGCCATTACCCGAACTTGTGACCATCGAAAATAAAATTAATGCGCAGTTTGTTGTTATGTACTAAAATGCTGGGTTTATTTGAAATCGATGTTGAAATTCGAAGGTGAAATGAAATGCCATTGTATAACTTTAGTTCAAGGGCATAATAAATTCATGTCCCATTTTACCAAATATAGTTAAAAACAAAAACATATATTTTAACTTCATGAAATTACCCAAAGTAAATTGGGTGTTATATATGAAATTATGGAACATCAAAAATATTCGAGCCAATATTTTGAGATAATAAAGTAAATTATTAATTGTAGTCAGCGGTTTCGAATTGTGTTTCAATAATTTAAAGATCAGACTTGGATCATCCACTCCTAAGAGTTTGTATTATTAAAAATGGCATGAAAAAGTGCATTTTGTTGCACATTGCTTTCACCTACATTGTTTGAATTTAGGTAAACACAGAATTGCCATAAAACCAGGGCAAATTCCTACTCCTTGGTAAAAGCACGTGGCAAAAGAATTAAGCACGTTTTGCTGCAAAAATGGAATAAAATTATTTTCATACAGTGCCAAATTGTAAAAAGGGGCATGTTGAGACATTCCAGAAAACTGTGTGCTACAGGGTTTCCATTTCTCTACTTTTCTCCTTCTACGTTCTCCATCATCCTCCCATCCAGCAGATGCAGACGCAATATATACATGGCATCATATCATATCCTTCCTCAGAACGTAACGCATTTTTGGCAGGTGTGGATGGCAAGTTTCTTTTTCTGATTTTCACAACCAACATCCATGCATAAATACATGGCACATAGCTTGAAAAGCTGGTACACGTTAGTAGACTTAGCATGAGACCGGTAGACCGGCAGCTGCTGCTCCTCCTGGCTCTTCTCTCTCTTATTTCCCCCTTCTCTCTCATAGTGTCTGTATAATTGTCCCTTTCAAAGTAAAAACCAACTCCTATCCTATTCCCTTTTTTCTCATTTCCATTACATTGCATCAAAAGAAGAAGCAAAGCGGCAAGAGAGAGAGAGAGAGATTGAGAGAAGAGACGGTTCATATAACCAACAACCGAATACCGATACATACATTCATATATTTACTCTACTTTGATCTCCACAACACGTCACGACCATACAACATAACATGGAGCACTTTTAGTCACGCTGCTCCTCCTTTTTGCCTCTTCATCTTTCTGAAAAAGTGTACCGTGTACAACGCTCCGTGTACCTAAACCGTATTCTCATATATCTTCTTCTCCACTTAATATCCTACTAGTTAGGCCATGTATATAGAGGAAAGGGCCGTCTACATGACAGTTGTGGCGTCCCAGCAGCAATAATACATGGTATATTATAATATCTGTCTTGTGTAGTTTCAGCAGATTTTTTACAGATATACATATACACATCGGCCAAGTGGGAGATATCCTTTCTAGTGGTCTTGTTACAATCCGAATATTATAATGGTGAAGATACGGAGTGTCGCCTTTAGCCGACTTGGCCATAGCAAAAATGTCTAGATACGGAGTAAATAGAAAGGTAGATACTTATAAACGATTGCCGTCAGTGGTGGTGATAATACGACGCTGTATTATCCAGGAAAGGAGTCTCTTACTTTTACATACTTTTCACATTCTATTCCATGTAGTAAGAGGGACTTGGTTTAATATAACGCAGAATGAAGCAAAGTTTGTACTTGCAGAGCAGCAGTAGTCATGTAATGTAATGGAACTTGGCTGTGTATGCAATGGCTCTGAGTTCTCAAACCCAGACGACTATGCCCATATTGTAAGCAATGAGTACTCTCAAACCCCTGAAAATGGCGACAAAATCAATCTCTTTGCCAGGAATGAGAGGGGGTCAAGGGTGAAAAGAGAGGGGAACTGGGGTTTTCGAGGGGATGGATTACAATGACAATGTTGAAAAAGACGCTGGTGCCCTGTGACCTGGGTCAGAGTGAACCAATCTGTGGAATCTGTAGGTTTGCGCCTTTAAGCCTGTACTGAAATGATGTTGTATTGCGTTGCACGGTAAAGCATGTAAAGTAGTGGTGGTGGTAGTAGTAGTAGCAGAGGTAGCAGAAAGAAAGCGAAAACAAGGCACGCTGGAGAAACCATTGAAAATCCTCCAACTCCTCCGCCTTCCGTCTCTCACTTTTCTTGTCAGCAGCAGCACCTGCGCTTCGTCAGAATCAGCGTCGTTGAAAGGTGAGCGTGGGGCGGACGCTTCCCGTAGTCATGGTGATTTTTGCATGAAAGCGACATATTATTCCTATCATTTTGCTTGCTAAAGGCAGCCGGATTTCATTTATAATTTCCCATTAAGTTAATGCATGCTTTGTATCCATAAATTAGCCGCAATTTTTCCTAAAATCACTTACAGTGATAGTAACATTAAATAATACTGGTGATGTTTTAATGAAGAGTTACATGGATTTCGGTGTATGATAATTGCATTAATTTAATTCTACATTAATAATATTTACTATCTGTGGTGTCATTTTTTTGCTTTTAATTTTTACCAATTGAGGCCATATAAGTTGTAATAGAGTATATGATCATAATATGCATTTTAAAAAATAATTTTTCTCCATAATTGCATTTTTTTCATAAACCGGTACATGTGCCTTTTCCCTGGCAAGTGTGTCGCTCACCTTTAAAACTGATCAGCCAATGAGAGCTGGTGAAGCAGTGTGCTCAATTCCTTTGTGCTTCTTTACATGAGCTACTAAACCAGAAAGAAGCGTCTCTTTCCAACAACAAAAGCAAGCGAGAGAGAAGGCAGATGAGTAAATTTCACGGAAAGCCATCCCAGTCTACACACTGCACAAACACTACATAATAATGTAATATTGTGAATATTTTTGCTCTTATTACGCTTCAAACAAGAAACCCAACTCATACACAATTCTTATAAACGGTTGCATTATATATATATAGTAAGCGAACTTAAATGAACATAATGTTAAATAAGCTTCTATATGCATTTGATATACCTACATATCTATTGCAAAGCCATTTTATTTGATCTATAGCTATTATATATGTACCTTCCATGTCAGACATTCAAATATTTAAGTTCAGTTGATACATAATGGTACATGCAATACGGACACTGATATACATTTTTTCTGTAGAAAACAATGCCAATATAAGAAAAGAACAACAACACTTTTCCAATTTAGCAGTGTGTTGGTTGTGTCTAGGTAGCTGCCCACCGTCGTCACCATTATTTCACACACTCTGTAAAGAAAGCGCCATTAGTGGGAATAGTAAGTAAAGTAGTAAACAGTTTTTAGTTTGGCGTCCTTAGTCACTCCAAGAAGAGGTACGGTCATAAAAGGAACAGGCATGCTTGCCTGTCCGAATACTACTGCCATGCATGATGATGCTACAAATAGGGAAAGGAAACCGGCAAACAACTTACATATTATAAAGTATCATCATCGTGGTGATCGGCATCCACCGGTGGTAGCAGTGTAGTACTAGAACCCAGCAATAAGAATAGAGGCATATAAAGTATGGCATATTAATACCGTCTTTAATCACACCCGGAGTGGGAGATGGAGGACTCAAGGAAAACGGGAGCATGGCATGACATGGGAATGGCAATAGTGGTTATTGTACAAGATGGCACTAGGTAGACACTTAGGTAGGCATTATTCCTTTTGCCACCATCACTATTCCACTTATAGAGAGGGAAAGAGAAAAGGGATTTTATATTTATAATATGTTTAGAGTATAATGGCCCTCTTACCCCATCACTCCAACTACCAACCACTACTCTCTCACAAGAAAAGTATCATGCATGCATGCATGCAATCATTATGAACGTTGAACGGTTTTATAGAAAGGAAATCGTGATTCTTGAAAGAAAAGGGTTTATGATATTTATGTAAACAGCAATGATACTTCTTATATACTTTATGTATCTATGGAGGAATGCACATTCCTATAAATAAAATACCGACTCTTTTGATGTGAATATTGCATTTATATGTATGTATGAATGTATCTAGCAATAAAAATCGGGTTGGTGGTAACGCTTTTGGGTATATAGTTTCGTATATGCTATACATCTCCCGAAAGTGGAAACTTTCGATGAAAGAGTTGAAGTACCCTATCCTGTTCAGATGAATGCAAGAAAAGTTGGAGGGCATTTTATGCAAAGCTATGTGTAAATGCTATGTATATCAAGTGGGGCATAGTAGGAAGAGAAAAAAAACAACAATGGTGAGACAGAGAGTTGTTAGCTGTGTGCCTATAGATAGATATGCGGGCGTCAGTTACATTTCTTGTTAGCGTCTTTTCCTTTCTGTTTCGCTTCTTGCATCCGTCCGTTGTTTTGAGCAAAGAACAAGCGGACAGACGGACAAACCGGCAGGGGAAAATGTTAGCGGAATTTTTTTCTTCTATTTTGTACCTGCTCTCAAGTAGGCATTCATACATTTACATTCCGGCATAAACAGACATGCAACAGTACGATATGTAATATGAAAATGGGTACTTTGGCGGAGAGCGCTTTCCCTTGGTCGTTGATGAAACATAATTTCTGTGGAAAAGTCTTGTTAGTTAAATAAGTCAATTTTTTTCTGAGGCAAAGGAACTGTTTGGAAGAAAGGTAAAAAAAGTTAAGCTTGATTTTTGGCTTTTTCCGTTCCTTTCCGTTGACGATGGTGGCGTTGTTGTTTTTGTTGTTTGTTCTCTGGCCGCAGTTCATCATAATATACGCAAGCTGTGTGTGTGTAGTAGTATGAATTGTGCTTTGTAAGTGCAATGATGACGATGAGAAATGGGAAATATTGTGTGGAAAAGGTGAATGTGCATGTGAAATGTGATGTCAAGCATGATAGCTTTTTTCCTTTCCTTAGCGTAATAGACTGTTTGTGTAGCAATACAAGAGAATGCCATCACGATGCGATGCAATAATAAATGTATTAACAATAATACTTTTACTGGATTTACCTGCACGCTACTACTACCACCACACACATAGGTACAAGTATTAATGTTTCGTAGACACAAGAAGACAATGCAAAATGTAAGCGAACGTGAACGCGTACGTAGTACACACATCAGTGACGCTCTCATACAATTCTTATCTTCTATATTTTTATAAGATCCATATACATAAAGGACAAACACTTTTTCGCATTCGCTTGCGTAAATAGCCTCGTTTCCTTTTGAGTGGTGGTGGTAGTGGATAATGTCCTTACAGCCTTGCGTTCGTCCAGTCTACACCCAAGTATATACTTTTAGAACTGGGGCATTCTGAAATAATATCCCTAAAATAACCGATTAACTCACATTTTTACACGCTTGGGCTACGTTAAGGTGTAAAGCTATTAGAATTATTACTTTTATTTCAATCGGCAAATTTTATTTGAAATTGTTACTCTAAAATGTTAATTTTCATTTAAGTGAAGGCAATTTATATGGTTCCGATTGAAAAAGTATAGTTTACACTGTAATTTAAGAAAAAAACAAGATGCATTTGTACAGAGTTTAAAATAATGGTACGTTAGCGTTAACAAGTACATATTATATGGTATATATGTGCTTTCCCTAAACGTCAGTTATTTTCCTTTAGCCCAGACTGAATACTTATAAATGCTCGTCCTTATTGCTTCATGATTACATTAAAAATATGCTGCTTCAGCAAAGAGAGATAGATGCCAGTGGCATTGGCACTCCATATACATATTTCTCCTATTCTACCCGGCATGCTTCCATTACTAAGTAACGCTAGTTACTTTAACAGAATGTTTGCTTCGTCTGTCTGTCTGTCTCTGGGTGCCTTCTGAAACTGTGCTGGATGGATTATTTTTTAACATTTTGTGCGGATATACCTTGCTTATCATAGAGAATCGTTATTGATTTGCACGCTAATGGCAACAAAGTGGGATGAAGTACACACTTCATTTCCATGACACATGAACTATGGAGATATATTCCACCAATTATTATTTTTCACGACAATAAAAGGTGACAACTAAGACTCCTGGACTAAGACTGGAAAACCTAATCGGATGAGGTAGGGGTCACCCCCATTATTATATCGAGTCAAGGTTTTTTCTGTTGCTTTGAATCTTATTAAGCCTTCTAGCGTTACTTTGTTTAACCCGCATCCTGCGGTTTATTTTCTTCCACTAAACTGATTTCAAAAGTAGAAGCACAGTGAGCGTCACCCTTGTGCCTTGCTTAAGCTTCATATTTGGTACAAGTTACTGTGCTAGCTTGCTTTTCTGCTAGCTGCTTCACTTCTTCATCAAACCAAGCCATTGCCATCATCATGATTTTCATCATGGACTATGTCAGTCAGATCTGCCGAGATCACGATCAGTCAAACAACAACGATGCTTGCCGACGGAGGTGGTGAGTGGTGATACCGGGTGCTCACTGATATTCCATACACCTCCAACCTTTTCTCATTGTTCACTTCACATTTAGCGTCCAATGCAATGTTGTTTTAAATTAACATGTAAATGTACTACCTATGTGTCTGCTTTTCATTTTTGTTTTTCTTCATGTTTTGACGATTTTCACGATTCATGAGATTTATACGCTGATGATGATGATGACGGCGAGAGTTAATGTGCTTAACCTTTATGAGAAAAACAGTGAAGCACATTTGCCGCTTCAAACAAAATAAAAAAATGCTGATCATAATCATCACCATAAAGGAAGCGTAGGAAATATACTACATACCTAACTGCTCCCTTCATAATTTTTTATCAAATATCTTCAATACGACATAAGACTATATTATTATCCAACAATTCTATTTTTACTCATTGGTCAATATTCAACAATTAATGCAACCATTAAAATAGCACAGAAACGCCTACGTTACTGCTTCGGCTGATCTCATCAGTATAGAATGTTTAATGTCATGGAAGTTATAGGTATAAACGGAAGATGTGACTATTTGGTTTGTGAACTTGCTGTCCCAGGGCAAGGACCTTAAGCCTATTATGCAGCCTTGAGAGGAGAGGCCTTACATAAAAACACATTATGCCATACTGTCTGTTTACTTGTGTAACTGAATAGGTGTATGTTTTCACCAATCGATCCCTTAACATAATGACTCCAAGGTGCCCAATTTCCGTTGAACGTCGGTTGCTTACTGTCCATTATGGTTCTAAATTTTTCAAAGGGCACCTGCTATAAATAATATCAATAAAGATATATTTAACCATGATAACATATGCATATACACAAATCCTCGGTATGCATTTCTTCATAAAGCACATACATACATTACATACTCATTATGCACAAATTATATGCAACATTATTCATTCCCACAACTAAATATTTATTTCCGTGTCGGTATGAAATTTTGAAAATAAAAAAATCTACGTTATCCCAATAAGCCGGGAGGGGGCGGGTATCTTGATTATGACGCTGTGGAGGAGTCTGGCAAAAAAATTAATAATAAAAATGGTAACGTTCCATTAATGGAATCGAGAAAGCAGAAAAAAATAATGCTTGAACTCTGCAACATTTTTTTCTTCTTCGTTTGCCACCTTTTCTACCTTGCTTGCAGGGTACAAATCATATAGCATGCATAAAAAATACTTTCAAGAGTGAAGGAGCAAACAACGAAAAAGCATAAGCAACAAAGCCAAAGCCATGCCTCTGCACGCATATATGCCTACATTGGATTGTGGGTAAATGAAGAAAAGAGAATACACCGTACATAGGTAATAACATCATCATCATAATGAATGTAATGCGAAATGGTGATTTGTGAAGGAAAAGCCAAAATATTAGAATACTTATTATTGTTATAGATGTGGTGGTATTATGTGCGCTTTGGATTTCTCCTGAATCCGTATCCAACAGTCTGGGCATTGAGGTGATACAATTTTCACATAGATTCCACTCTCTATCCATCCAGAGCCAGCCAAAAGAGAATATTAGCCTACATTCTCTTTTCTCTCTGTACATCTCCCATAAACTGAAGCGTCTCTTGTCTGCTCTTCCATTTTTTCTCATTGTTGTTGTAGTGCTCATTGTGCACAGAGAGAAGTAGCAAGACTCTTTTACATATCACATCAAAAAAGAAGATAGAAGCTTTGCGTGTGTTCAACTAAACCATGTACACCGAATACACATATAAAAAATATATAGAGACTGTACAGGCATGCATCTATTTATTATTACCTATGCCAAAAAGATAGGTATTCCATCCATCTAGCACGTTAGCGTCCTCAACAAACCTAATACTGTTTGCATTACACCACCAGACCATCATAATTTTCTCTTATGACGACGATATTGCATGGCACGTTCAGTCAAATCAGAAGAACAACAAGAAGTTTAGAAGCCGATAATATGTATATGCTCGTGTGTATATAATGATGATGAGTGCCGATGCCATTGCATTTCATGCCGTGTGTGTGTTATAGATATTATGTTACCCAGAATAAGAATACCATCACTTATTACTCCTTTACCAGACCATGGAAAACCAATACAACATTCAGAAAGTCCATTTGCCGGAGAACAGGAATTGTTGCCTATTACATTACTATTGCCTCTCTAAACCTAATGTATGCATATCTGTACACAGAAAAGAGAGAACTGACTGAAAGAACAGAGTATTATTATTAGTAAAGTATCATCATCAGCAACGCCATCAACGCCGCCACCATCTCCATAACATTTTCCCCATGTATAAAAATGTGCCTTACCTACTCACATCTCTTTTTACTCTATATATTATACGCGTTACTGTGCTGTTGTTGTTGCTGCTCCTCTGCTCCTCTGCTCCTGACGCTACTTTTTTCTAGTTTAGTTTTTCCTACTCTTCAAACTAGAGGCTTTAATACTTACATAAGCCCAAGTCAACTTTTCAGATTCAAACGCTTGATATGCCATGTACTAGAGGAGTAGTAGTGACTGAGCATGCATGTATGTATATATTCTGCCTGTTTTACCAAGTAAGAAGATATTATGGAAAAGAGCGTTTTTTTATACCTATAAAGGCATGATATGATGATGATGAGCACGACAGTGTGAGAGAAAAGCGTACAAGTTTATAAGAAAGAAATGTACGTGTGATGAAGATGGAGCGACCGACATCCGCCGTCGCCGCTGCTGCTGCTGCGTTCATTCGTTTCTTCGTTCACTAGTTTACTCACCATTTACTACACACTGCTTACTATTTTACTACAACTTACTACACACACACACAGCACGCTACTCTTTTTAGTCACTCTGGTTACATTCATAACATCTTCGTCCTTTGGTTGTGTGTGTGTGTGGCACGCTGTAAATATATATGCTTTCCTTTTTTTCCAACCAAAACCATTACATTAGTTTAGCGCGAGAGAAGAGAAGAAGAGGCAGTTTTTCCATCTACCTAATATATAGCTTTTTTCAGACGTACATACTTACATTTTCATACATGCATCATGAAAAATACACCCTCTCTCATCCTCTCTGCTTCATCATAATATCATGCCTAAAAAAACTCTCTGACTTTCTGATATATTATCATCATCATATCGTGTTATAATATTATAAATTATATCTGCTTTCTGTGCATATCCTATAATATCTGTCTTTTATGTACTACATGTAAACTAATACTCTATTCTCTCTCTCTTTCTGTACCGACCAACTCACAGCCTTTCTCACACACACAAGCAAGCCAAACCAACTCACTACTTTACTAAAAACTACAAGACAAGTTTAGTTGGTTTTGGTATGTAATATAGGTAAACTATATAACATTTTATATTCCATCTATTTCTCTCTCTCTCTCTTTTCTATTATGTATCTATGTAAATCTTTATATAGGTATGTTCATTACATATTATTCTAAGCCATCATCACCATCATATTACTTGTATATATCTTTCTCATCTAAGCATATATACATGAGAAAAAGAGGCTTTTTGGTTAAATGTACGCTTCCTTCTCCCTCTTCTCCGTTCTCCGTACCTCTCTGCTTATTTTTTTTTTGCCTTCTACACACACACAAACTCAACTTACACAGAGTTTGCTGTATAAAATATCCCAGTGTTCAGAGTCTCACTCTTTTCTCCTGCCGTACCGTGTGGACACGATCAACTCTGCTGCTGGATTATTCTTCATTTGTCCGTCGACCTGTGCAAAGCTCCTTCAAGCTCTCCGGTTCGTTTTTTTTATACTATATATAATATAAAAACTACCATTTTTATCTCTACTACTACTTTTCATATTAGACATTATCATCTTTTTTCCCATTTAACTTCCAACTTGTACTCGCGAAAGCGTTACGCGTTATAGTTGAGAAAAAACACACACACATTTTCCGATTTCTAATTGAATTTCTTTTTGTAACGACATTTTCCAAAACACACTCACGCACACACACACACACACACATTTTCAAGTACGTTGAACTAGTTCACGAAAAATTTACTTATATAATTCACACTTGTTCTTTTTTCTCCTTCTGTGGTTGTTGCTGCTACTATTTTGTTCCTTGGTTTTTCGTGTGGCCGGCAGAGTTTTATCAGAAACAAAACGAGAAACTTCAGTTGTTGTTGTTGTTCAGTTGCAGTTATCGTTATAACCGTTTCTTTAAACGGTGTTGTTTGTTCAAAATTGTTTTTCACCCTATATATATTTTTTCTGTTTTCACCATTCCTCTTTCGGAATCGGAATTGCCCACCTGAAAAAAAAATCCACATATATATACATACATATTTTTCTTGCCATAATGATCAGCGTCAAGTTTCTGTCATGAGAAAACAAGTGCGATTTCAGGAGATAGCTTAGGCTTTTGAACAAAGTAATGTTGTTGTCGGTCTTCTCGCGTTGTTGTTCAACTTGTAGTTGTAGTAGGCGATAAGCATTTTATTGAGCACACGACAACGACAGCGTTTTAAGTTTGTCAAGCAGAAGGAAAAAGGAGGGAAAGGAAAGCTTTCGTTGGTTTTCATTTGGAATAGTAGTAGTAGTAGCAGAACAAGCAGTTGTTGTAGTATTACTATCATTATATATTACATACATACCTTTACACAAGTTATATATTATATAGTCATGTATAACATATAGGTACTTTTTTTTACCTGTTCTCTCTATATATATACATGACTATACAATATATATATATACACAAACATGCCATTTATAGTTAATTGTATAATCTATTAGCTTAAACTACATTAACTAGTTGAGAGAGAAAAATAATCAGTTTGATAGTTGATGTGCGCATTGTGTGGCGTGGTGGTGGAAGGAAGCTCACTTTTCGTTGCGGCCACTGCTACCGTTTCTGTACACACACATTTTTTTTTATTTTCTCTCCCTCCTTTTTATAATCAACATCATCACCACCACCACCACCATATCATCATCAACAATAATAAGATATTATAGGAAAAAAGGAAGATATAGTTTACATGTATGAAAGCAGGAGTATATATACACACACAACAATTTTTTTGAAAAAAACAGTATCTTATCTTTCCTCAGTCCCACTGCAACAATCCATTCGATTACACAACTTACTATATTAGTTCTCCTTTTTCTACTTCTCTCTCAACATACAGGATAAAAAATCATTTTCTCTTCTGACATTTTCTCTGCTGCTGCCGCTATAATAAAGTGCACGACATTTATTGTTTTTTGTCTTTCTATCTTGTAGAAAATCGCATCGCGCCGCAAAGTTAGTGAAGTTTAAACCTTTTTTAAAAAAAAGTTCCTCGGTGTCATCACATCATCGCAGCAACCGAACCGCCGTCGCCACCGACGCAACATTTTTTTCATCTCGTCAACCACCCCGTAATCACCATTCACATCACCAATATGAGCAGTAACGACAAAGAAGTTGCAGTGGACAAGGCCGCTGAAAACAACGACAATGCCGACGCCAAGGCTGAAGTCAAGGGAGTCAAGAGGCCCGCAGAGGTAAGATAACCAACCGAAAAAAAACAAACATAATTTTATATCTCAGTCTAAATCTAATTCAATCAGTGAATCAGTTGTCATCATTGTCATCATCATCTTTGATTCCTCATCATTCTCCTTAACTACTCTCTAGTGTCTTTAGTTAATGTTCCTCTGTGTAAAACAGTTTCCATTTTTTTATCACGATGCCGGCCGGCGTTATTCGCCGCGAGCTACAGCATTTTCTCCGTAAAGAGCGGAATGGCCATCGAGACGGTTTTTCTTCCACACTCTTCATCTTTCTTCCCTACCAAGCGTCTTTTTTTCCCTTCTTACCACCAGTTTCCTCTCTGAGTACTCCTTGTTTCCTATTCAAAAAAGTATACATATTATTTTTTTGGCGAAAAACTATAAACTTTTTTTTGAGTGAAGAAAACAAGGTGACCATCATCATATCATCTTATATAATTTCATGGCAGTAGTAGTTTAATGCTTTGTCATGATCATCCCTGCTTGCTCCCCCGTCCATATTATATTATATAGCCATGATGATCATGCTCGTCGTGTTATTGGCCGCGTACCTATTTCACATTCTCCTCCACACTCTCTAAAGCTTGGCAGACGCCGACGCCGCTGCTGTTTGGCTGTGTAGCTTCGGCGAAGTTTTGTGCCGGTTCATCCTGAAATGCATTTTTTCTCTCTCTCTCTCTTCTCCCTCTCTCTCACTTCAACAATTTCCAATTGCATAAAACACTACTACTACTCTTCTATATACGATGAAACATTTTCTCTACTTGTGTTTCTATATCTCTTTCTATAAAACGCTTTTTTCCCATCTCCCGAGAGTTTCTTTCCACTGCCTTCTTCTCTCATTCAACCATGCATATTTTCATTGCCCCAGCAACATTGCATTGTGTCTTTCCTTTATTTTTCAATTCTATTTTATTGTTTGAAATAGTTCTCTCTCTCTCTCTACTTGCCATACCAAAGCTATGCTGCCGCTGGCTTCATTTTGACCAGTGTGCTCTTTTACACGCCGGCGTAATTGATATTATTTGCTAAATATTCTAATTCTATTGCATTAATTTCACTTCTCCTAATCCTTCCCCTCTCTCTCCTCTCGTGTCAATAGCAATAGCAACATTTTTCTGTATATTTTATACATGTATCATTATTCCCCATTTCTATTTTCCTGCTTATAAGGTTTGCTCTTGGCCAACATCTCTCTCTCTCTTTTTTCACAATTATAACATTCTACTTTAACGAATATCCTTATTTTTTTTACCATGCTCATTTGCCATTTACTGCTGCTTATTAGAAAAACTGAAGATGGCATTACTACAACTAACTCTATTACCGTCTCAGCATCCATTTTACTACAGCATTTATATTGGTTTCATAGTAGTGAGATACGTAGGTAGAGATATAGGATGGTATTATTACATTATAAAAATTATAGCATTGCTTCTGTTGCATTTTAATAAAATACCAAATAAACATTATTATCCTTTACAAGCCGAGAGGAGTGAGTATCTAGCATCAAGCTTCTCTCTCTGTATGTCCTCTCATCTTATTTTGCCCTTCTTCTCTTCTCTACTCTCTACTGCTCTGCTTCTTGTGTTTTTTGGTGGAAAGCAAGGTATTTCCACAGAGAGAGATTATTATTACCAACCAACCAGCCTCTCTCCGTTACCACCACTTCGCATTTTTACATTTTGAGCACAAGGGATATTATGGCTTGTTTGGTGGCAATGCCAGAGAGTCAGCTAAACACTCTAAAAGAGAGTGTGTTGTTCATCATGCATAATATTGGGGGAAACTGTACGGGCCGAGGGACAAGGGTGAGAAATATAAGTACATTGATTCCCTTCTTCTTCTTCTGTGTGCGCTTCTCTCCTGCTATTTTTTTCCCTGTATGTCTCGCTCTTTCCGAATATCATTCTATATAGCTGCCTTCTTTCTTTTTGTCTTCTTGACGTCTCTGGCATTGCAGCAGCAGCAGCTCCGTTTCTCTGTACAAACTCTCGTCATGATGGGATGGCATGCCGGCTCGTCGGTCGGTTTTGGAAGCATCTCTCAGCATCCATTACTCGGCTTCTCGCTTTCTAGTTGGCGGCAAACCATGAACAAGCTCAAGCCACGCTTCTCCTCTGTCTCAGCATCCTCCACTCATTTCTATGATTCCACATAACATACAGCTATAATACTCTCTAGCATGCCATTCACCTTGTAACAATTAACCCCGTGACCATTTAGTCAAGTGTTCCCTTAAAAAAAGCGTTACTTTAATCTCTCTGGGTTGCGTAATCTTGTCTGAGTTTTTAAAAAAATGAATATTATTTTTCCATTCTGTCACTCGATCCTGCTTTTTTCGCAATAATTTTTTTTCTGAGATCCTGCACATTGCCAAAAGATGATGAGCCATACATTATTCGTCATCATTCAGATTACTCACTCATTCTAATCATACCCCACAAACTTTACTCATACAAACAACACATCTCGCATTTTTCTCTTTGTTCACCATGCAAAAATCATTATACTATAATATTGCATTGTAGAAAAAAAACGCCAGAGAACTCTGCTTCTGCTACTACTGCTAGTAAAGCGGCTATTGGTATTTTGTATGCGTCATCTCCGCCATCCTCATCATCATCGTCGTCGTGATCGTCGTCTTTTTTTTTCTTCATATAAGCTTTGCTATTCCTATCCTCTCTCTCTCTCTCCTATCGAGTGTCAACGACTGACTGAGGTAATCCGAAATTGCCCAAAAGAAAGTTTTTTTTCTCCATTGCTACTTCTCTCTCGTTCCTTCTCCTCTTTTCTCTCTCTACATTCCACATATACAATCTCTCTATGCATCCATATAGCACCACCACAAAAGCCATTGCCAGAACATATTATTACAACAGCCTCTTAGAAAACTTGCTATTATGTATTTGCTGTGCTTGTGAGAAAAATGCGTAGGCTGTAGGCTACGATTTTGTTGGAGAGAAGTGGAGAGGATGAAGGAAAAAATGGGCAGTGAGTCTACGAGCGAGCCATGTAACTGCGAACAAGAAAGAAATTGAGGAACGACAAGCCAGATTGATTCTTGTTGAGTTGCTTTTGGAACCATCTTTTGGGATGAAGTTTCTAATAAATTCTTTCTTTCTCTTTTCTTTCGGGGAAATGGGAATCCAAGAATGTAAATGTTATAAAAGTAATAAAAATGATGATGATGACATAAGAGATGATCTTTGAAGATGATGACAATTGACACATGTGGGGATTTGATGAAGAGATTTTTTTTGTGGAATGTTCTTTCCAAAGATTTTGTTTCTTCTCTGAAGAGGGTCTAAATATGGGATTTTTTTTTGTTTTATGAAAAATCTAGGATAAGGATGCCGACGTAAAGAAGGCACCTTTTTTTATATAACCAAAAAATATATGAAAAGTAATTCAATTTGTAAAGTAGTTAGGGTACATGTTTTATGCAAAAAGATTTTTGATGCCATCATGCATTTCCAACTCATATGAAAATGTGATGGGATCATAAAACAAATGTGGTACAGTAGGCGATATTATATATAACTATTATAATAGGGATGTATAAAATATTTAATTGAATTTTTATACAACAGCGTATCTACATCAATAAAAACTTATATGTGTGTATATAAAATGGTAGCAATTTTTACGTAAGAAAAAATTTATGTAGCAAAAAAAATCTATTAGATTTGTCTTTGTGACGTGTAGATTTAATGTAAATTATTATACTCTATTGTGTTGAATGTATCTTTAATATCTTAATTGGTAATCTACTTTTATATCCTTATAATTATTCCTTTTTTATTCGTATCACACTCTTAATTAAATCTTATATACATATCTAGTTATCCAAAAATATGATGAGTAGAGAAGATTTATTATAATTTTTTTTTACAAAAAATGAAACTCAACCAATCGACAATTTTCACATGAAATTTTATTTTTGATTCCCTTCACTTTTTGTAGAAGAAGATGAGGAAGACGAAGGAGATGACGACGGTCCCGGCGATGGTGAAGAGGAAGATGACGATGCATAAGAAAGCATCTTTTAGAGAACTGTGTTTTTATAAGGCCCTTCAAATCTAGGATCCTAATACGTATTGAATCTAGACTACTTTTTAGAAAGCTCATGATAAAAAAAACTTATTGTATGTGTATAAACATATTATTATTGTAATTAATTAAACTATTACATATAAAGAAATATGCGATCACACTGTCGTATTGTTTTCCATCCTAAAAAACTACTTGAAAGAAAAAACAAAACAAATACAAAAAATGATGAAAATCATAAAATACTACACACGTACGAAAGAAAAAAATAACTAATAATATTACATATAAAAAAAATATTACATCACATCTTTTAAAAAAAATCTACTACTCTACTCTACTATATATAATAAATATTATTATTATTATAATTATTATACTACGGATTCCATTGTACTATAAATATAATAATAATAACTTTATGATAATTATACTTTGTATGAAGATGATGATGTTTGAAAGAGAGGAACAAAGTTGACAAAAAAATATGCTAACGGTTTAAAAAAAACATACAAACAAAAAAAGAAGATGCTGTTTTTTTTGGAAAGAATGTTTGTGACAAGGACGTTACTTATTATTATTATTATTAAACTTTATTATTATTATTATTATTAATTATAATACTGTTATAATATGATTATTATTATAATTACTGTATGATGTTCAACAAATTTTTACATGTATGTGTGTATGGTATTTTTTTCTGAGTCACATTGATCATGGTTGTTATAAATATTTAGGTGTCGTGTGTATGTGCGTGTATGTATGTAAGTATGTATGATGATAATGATGATGTGGACGACTACAACAATTATATATATATACATAAACTATAATAATTAATAATGATATCTCTACTAGAAGAATTTTTTTTTTCAAATGGTTCGGTTGATGTTCAAACAAAAAAAAAGAGAAGCAATTTTTATACGATTACACTTATAAATAGTACTGGCTGATTGTTGTTTAATTGTTTTATTATTATTTCTATTGTTTACAACTATTGTTATAATTATGATGAATTTAATGGTAGAAGAGAGTTACGATAAATGATGATAACAGAAAGAGAGAGGGAGACAGAGGGAGAAAGTGGGGAAATATGAGATGAATTGGTTCTAAATGTTGTACACGGGATTTTCTTTTTATTTGTTAAATTTTGTTATGTTTGTTTGTTCTGTGACATTGAAATATGCTTGTTTTTTTTAAATGATTGAAGAATGGTAAAGAAAAAAAAATCTTATACAATTTAAAACTACATACATTTTAATTATTAATTAATTTTTACTTTTACTGTTGTCGTTATTGTTACTATTCATATGTATTTTGTGTGTGTTCCATGAACATTTTTTTAAAAAAAGAAACAGGAAGATATGAAAAAGCAACAAGAAAGTTACTTATTTTTCATGATGATGCTCGGTTGTTAGGGTCATTTTATAAAAAAAAATAAATAAAGTTTAAACTGTAGGTCTATTATTATTATAGATTAATATACAAAAAAAAAGTTAATTAATTATACAATGAATGCTGATGATATTTGACGAAAAAAAAGAAGAAAACCTCTACTTTTTTAGTTTTTTTGAGAAGAAACAAAAAAAATACATTTTAATACCCGGGTTTTTTCTTTTTTGTTTTTCATGTTAACCAACCATAATAGATGTTTGTATAAAAAAATATTACTTTTTAGACATGGTTTACTACACACGATTATATAATATAAAGAAAAAAAGAAAAATCAACAGAAAAAAATATAACATCACACAAGAATCTACTCAATAATTACTTAATTTTTACTAGGTTAATATTTTAACTAGGATTGTTACTATTACGATTACCATAACTACTACTACTACTATTTTATCTAGTACGGATTATATATTTCCGAGTTTTAGGAAGAGGGTACCTTCTTATTATTATTACAATAATAATATGTATTTTACCTGATCATCTCACGTAAAAATATAGACATTTACTCCTCTAGACAACTTGTTTCCTTTTCTTTTTTTTATAGTTTTCACAAAAAACTCGCTTTCTTAAACAAACTTGAGTTTTCCTACAAAAAAAATACAATAATCTTTCGTCTAGTTTTTGGAAATTCAAAGACAAAAAAATGGAAAACTTTCAAAAAATATATAACCTTTGCGTTCATTCAATACCAAAAAATGAAATATCTAATGCCAACGAAAAATCCATCTTCTCTAAAATATCGATTTCTCCGAGAGTTATTTTTAATTAATATGATCTCTATACATACAACAAAAAGTCTCATAATCATCTTTTAAATCATAAGTATATTAAAAAAATTGAAAAAATCCTACTACAAACTAATCTTAGGTATCTATCAAAATATGGAAGCACAATCATCATCTTAAAAAACCTACATATTTAGTAGTAATAACTTAATATAATAATGTATCATAAAAAAGAATTCTAATGATCCACTACATTTACTCTACTCGGGTTAGCCATTTTTGATCGACAAGTCATTTCGCATAATATTTTTCATACTCATGATCATATATTCCAACCAACCATACATTTTTGCATTTTAGCTGGTTTCATTCGGGTGGGTTGCATCAAACAAGCATATTATTCTCTGCATTTATCATTATCCTCTCATATTATAACGGTTATATTATAACCGTTTTCTGATCTTCGTATAAAAAAACTGACTACCACGCAAAATAAGATGATGATGGGGGCATGACATGGTGAATATGAAAAGGGTGTATACTTATAACATGCTTGAAAAAATATATAGTTTCATTTTTAGTCCAGTAGTTATAGTGTAGTGAGTGGTGACCTTTTCATTTCTCTCTCCCACCCGACTTATTTTTCTTGTCCTCCTTTTTTTCCGGACAGAAACCTGAGCAAGTGGATCGTTTTCATATGAAACAGTTTGCATTCATCATTTCATCTCTTTTCACATGATCATGTTGCTCCCGTAAAAAAACCGAAAATAAAAATTGGAGTAAGCGAGAAAAGAACATGTGGAAGTACTAACTTTATTATTTTTATATACGCTGGACTTTGACTTGCAGAAATGTACTTGAGGGAAAATGGCAAAGGGGCAAATAAAAAAGTGAGATTATTAATGAGCGCAAATATTATTCTCTACGATTAAATGGCATAATTAGCATAGCATTGTGAAACAATGTTTTACCACCAGGGGAAAAAACGACTAACTGCCAAAAAGTCACTGTAGTATGAGTTCACCATTTACTAGTCAGCAGTAATATGATGTGTAGCAGAGGGAAACATTCCTCAGTTGAGCTAGTAAATCCAAGATAGAAATTTTGGCTAGAAAGAGAGAGAAGACGAACGCCTTTTGTCAAAAAGGCAAGTTTCTACCACCCAGAAAGCATGAAATACCATAATTTTTATTACTATTTGTTTTTCATAATAGTCTCGTATATGCACTTATATATAATTCTACTAAAACTACATGTTTTACAGAGAGTGATATAGGTATAGGTGGTGTTGGACTTCCGTTCTTGGTTTATAAAAATCCCCCGAGTCCCAATATCATACCAAAACCAGTATATTATAAAACACATTCCTATCATCTCATGATAATAATATAACATTTTGTATTTTGAAAGTAGAGAAACATTTTATGTGCAAACCATATTTTTTATAGCATCAAAATACATATTATATACATGTGTATATAGTATAGAACAATCTCATAATTTTGTTCTGAATCATAAAGATCTCTCCGGTTTTCTCTCGAAAATAGATACATATATAGAAAGAAACCTATACATTTCTGCTGAATGGAGTGGTTTTGGAACTTGTAACATACATAAAAATGTTAGCAACATTATCATCAAATATTTAGGCTACAAGTAATACAAAACGGTACATCACCCATTTTGTATGCAATGCAATGAATGTACATAATAATATTGGCCAAAAAAAATCTTGCCGGAGATGTAGTAGTATGGACTATATTAAAGTAGAGAAAGTTAGAGGGATATAAGGTAGATAGGTGTATATGCAATATAAGTACATCTACCGAAAACTCCGGACAAATTTTCGATGATTTTTACTCTCCCATGAAAACTCTACTGTATCGACCTTTCTCAGCCAATGTAACACGAGGAATTACGCCGTGTTAGATACTTTCATTTTCAATATACAGTTTCCCTAAAACAGTTCCACCAAACGACATGCTGACTTATTTTAGCTATATAGATAATATAATAATATCGAGAGTCGTAGTGTTCCACTAAAGCTGTCGTAAAAAGCTAATTTATAATTATACGCCAACACTCGTAAAACATTTACTTTATGTATTATAAACTTAATTATTCATCGTAAACTAAACACATAAGAGTATATACAAATGATTTTTTTAAAGAGTGTAACAGAATATGACTTTTTTGTACATTCCAACCCAAAAAAACTGTTGTTTCAAAAAGTGTTTAGCAGGGAAACTAGCCAGGGAAAATAATGCTTTTTTATATCATCCATTTCAGCCTTCAGTCAGAATCAGTCATGTAATCAAGCAATTTTGTGTTGGCCAATATGGAGCATATCAATATTATCGATTAGCATTCTTTTTCTACTCTGATCTCATGTACAAAAAAATGGTAGTCGTGTTGAAGAGGAAAAAGTGGAACATATTTCTTTAATTCATAAACAAATTGCGTTGTTGGCTCTTTCAAAAAATGTATATATCCCTTGACGTTTTCCGTATGGAACAGACTTCCAAGTGAAATGTTAAGAATATTTATTATAAATCATATACACTTTTTTTCTTATTCCCTGGTCGCTCGTAAGAAGCCGGTATGGTTATAAAAATGTGTGATCTTTTAACTAACAAAACTTGCTGTCCGTACAGCAGCATAGAATATAGTCCACACATCTAATACGCATATTATTTAGTACACTGTATTGAATCTTACAAGTCTACTATATAGCATGGCCACATACTTGACAAGATTTCATTATCAGAGAAAAAAAATAACTTTCTTCATTTTCCTTTCATGAGAGAGTTGTTGTTGCACGCTCATTTTTCCATTTCACTGGATTGATGTCTTTCCGTGAAAATTGTCATGATTCGTCCAACTTCGGATGGAATTCCGACTTTCCGGGTATTTTCATTTCAAGTTGTTTGAACCGTTTTTTTTCTGGCATGATGATGATAACCTACCAAATTCTCTATAATATCTCTACGTAACCGTTATACGCTGAACCAGATAAGTACATACATGAGCATATAATAATAGCATAATATATATTTTTATGTACACATGCAACATTCAATAAATACAAAGTACATGAAACGCCAAACAGTCATATACGTCCCGTGGCTAACTGCATTATTACCGGCACCTTTTTTTTCATAGAATAATATGTTGCTACGTTCTTGATATATAATTTTTCTGCTGTCAGTGTCCTGTTGAGTGTATAGCGAAAAGCGAACACACAGGTGCTTGACAAACGTCAATCTTTTTATTCCATGATTTCAATTTCAGTTCAATGTTATCTACCGTCGTCGTCATTGGTGTTTATGTTACCGTAACGTGTCAACAACAGGAAGCTCTCTGGAATTGAATGACATGAAAGAAAAGCAATGCTGCAAAAATATATTGCATATAAATCGGGCATTACTAACAATTATCTTTGTTACTCCACATACAACAGCATACCAACATGAATCAATATTTATCATACACAAAAGAGCATTAAAAAGATATGGAAAGATAAGAAGAAAAAACTTGTTTGTGACGACGACTGCTGCTGCAAAATAAAAGTCATTCACTTATGACATTTATTTATGAAACAAGTAAATGATACATAGTTTATAGTATAACATGTATAATTTTAATTATCATGGTCATATATAGGTACATATAATAATATGTATATCGATTCTTTATTTCGGCTAAATGGATGATGTAGAAATTTGGCACTGTAATATAATTGGGATGTAGAGAAGGAAGGAAAAGGCGGAGGGAAGGGAGGTTCATTTCCCTGTGCTTAATTAGCGATAAGCGAAAAAAAAGAGAGATGTGCACATCTCCGGGGAAAAGTACAACAGGCACATGCACAAGATAACAGAATAAACGTATGTTCATGATTTTTTTTTCTTATGCAACGCACTAGAGTAGCGCATGGTATTCTAGTGTACAACTTTTGGGTATATACTTACTAAGCATATTATGAATTATGGAAATATTAATTTCCAAATTGATAAATATGGTGTGGATATTGAAATATAAAAAATGCAGCGATCTTATAAGCCGCTGTCTGTTAGCCAGTAATGATTACAATATTGTGTTTATATTTTGTATCCGTGACCCTTGATAATAAATTTATGAAGATGATATGTGTGTTAACTTTTTGATAAGCATATTTCAGGGAAAAGTTCGTTATACTGTATTTTAACAATGTACAATGTACTTTACAAAAATAAGACTATAAGCATGATTTGATATAAAATAAATGTGTTCTTATTAATTCTAATGACAAAGATGACAAAAATAAAGAAAGGTCATAACTATCGCGAATAAAAATGTCTTTTTTTTGTGTGATAAACTGTTAATGAGGGTTATTTCTTCATTCTCAAGGCTTTCAGGTTGCATTTCAATGCTTACCCGGGTTTCCTAGTGCAAGCTCACACATAATCATGCGTTTCATTGCATCTAGGTTTTATTAAGATCAATTCGTTAAGATGAAGACGCCAAGGAAAATCCCTAGTTTTGCTTGAATTTATGATATTTTAGAGATAATGAAAATCTTTTCACTTGTTTTAATATTTTATTAATATCAGAACATTTAATTTATAAAACAAACATTTTTTCACACGGTAGTTTTTCATCATTATAAATATTGGAATTAATTGGTGACATTTAATTTGGTCGATCAGGGCAAGGAGGCATCACCGTAGTTTGACATTGTAGCCTGGATAGTGAAAACCGGTAATAGTTGTGGTAAATATAATGACGAACCTTGGATGTGCAGTCATTATCACTTTTACCGTACCGGTGGAATATAAAATAATAAAAGTAATAACAATGATAAAATAACTGTAGATGTAGTAATAATAATGACGACTCCGTAGCTTTCATGTAAGAATTGTATCATCAATGTCTGGTTCCTTGGATTCTGGCTCTTTGAGCGTCTTACGGAGAACTTTGTTTATCACATCGTTGAGTGATTCCCGTGCTCCAGAGTCCAAGTACTCAAGACATGTCTAAAAACACAAAAAATATAATAATCAAGATATTGTTTTTGTTGAAGACATATTTGTGTCTTTACTCTTATCATTCTTACATTCATTGCATTGTCTCCATCCCTAAGCCTTAGAATGCAAATAAGAGCAGTCTCACACGAAGCCCGAACTATCGTGTTCTTCTCTTTCGTCCCGTTGACCAGCGCTGGAATCAGGTAGCGACCAATTTCTTTTGGAAGAATCTTTGGAGCAATTCTCCTACCAATCACTTCAGAACCTTGTCCTAGGAGTGTTTTCACTTCATTGCTGGAGTTGTTGATGCTCTGAGGAAAAGAAAGTTAGCGAAAATTTAAAACAAAAGTTTGGAATTGTTTCATACGACAATATATTTTCATTTTTAAAGTTACCTTAACGAACGGTGAAACAAGCACTGCTGGAATAGCTGCGTTATTCTTCAAACAGTGGATGAATATATGGCAGCACGCTCTAATCCCGTTTGATACCAGATTTGCCTAAAACCAACATTGTATGATGTGAATTAGTTTTCAATGTAATTACAATTAGCCATGACTATTTTCAATTTCTGAAAAAGTCTCCTGCAAAAAACGAGAATGTATCATTATTTCATATGCATAATTAAATCTTGACTTGGGTGTTGGCGTCCTTCGTTCCAAGGTATAAGGGATCAATACATAACTGATCGAAGCTTTCTGCGAAGTCATTATAAGATCAACTATTTAATTAATATAACCATTAATTATTATATATAACGATTACTTCTTTTCAAAGTGGTTTGTTCCAGTTTCATAGAATAATTATGTAGTCGATTATCAAGTCATTACCAATGTGTTAACTTTGTTAAAATCAGCCACAAAAGAATACGGGAAAATCTGAAACGTTTCCTCTTCTGGAATCGTTTCTAAACCTACTGAATTTGTAGACAAGTACCTCTGCCAACGACTCACAAAAGTATTCGCCGCAGTAGTTAGCTCCTAATCAAAACGAAATATCATTTGGCACAATGATTAATACCATCCAATAGAAACATATATAGCTCGGAATGACGGCGTATTATATCACGTAAATTAAATGCAATGAAATTATCCTCGATTATAAAACATTTTTTTATATTACTACTGCACACAAACTTGTTAAAAGTTAAAGTATTACTGTATTTTTTCTTACCCGATCGAGGCCCAAATTATACAAGACGCACTTGTTAACTTTCTCTTGGAATTTGTCCGTGTAAATCAGTTGGGGACAAACTTTCAAGCCAACCACTAAAGCTGATGTTTTCGCTTGGCGGACAGTCATATCCTGCTCATCTGTATAGGTAGAAGTAATAATTTAGCGATAGTAAATGTTTACACGTGTAACAGATTATTAAGATTATTAAATTCGGTAGAATGATTAAAATGTTACTGTACCTGATAAAAGCGAACTGATTGTCTGATCAAACTCTATATCCGGGAGATGCTGCATTAGTACACCAATGGCGCCGGCAGTGACCGTGTTTGTCGATTCATCGGCTTTAAATCACAAAAAAATAAAAGCTTTATAAGACTTGGATGTAAGACTTATGAGTATATTTGGTTAACTGACTTTGAGCACTAAACGTGATTATGATAAGGTAAACTTGCCCGATCCGATATAATTCCATAAAACATTCAATACAGTCTTTTTGGTCGCCTCAGAAATTTTATGACCTCCTGTTGCAGAAGTGCATCTAAGGGTATATAATAAGGTATCCCTGTGGGCCACATCATCATTAATTTTTAAGCTGTTGAGAAGGTCCTGGAACATGGGGTCTGGCTTGTTATGAATTGGAAGTAATTGTGCGAGACCAACGGCTGCCTTCAATCTCACATTCCTGTTCTGATCAACTGAGGACTTGAGAAACGTTGTTTGAAGTTGCGGAAGGAAAGCTTTCAAATGAGTTCCGACCTATTTCAATAATTATAATGATTGTTACTGGATTGTGTAATAATAAAAATATATTGTATATGGTAGATTGGTTACCTTCACCAAAAGTAGCGTCAAGGTAT